>BQNB010111876.1:4205-22259 GCA_026074375.1 Tanacetum coccineum | reverse complement strand
TGCTTATAAATAATACTAAAATTCCTATTGCAAGCGACGACGAAGTAAAACGTTTTTATAAACCTTCCTTAAAACCCGGAGTTTAATTATCTTTGACACCACAACCTAGGAGAGATCAAGTTAGACAAAATTACCCTAATAATAATCATTCGATGTGGAATTATTCACAACAACCAAACTTCTCTCCGTGGGGAATATGTCCACCCTATATGTATCTGAATCAAATGCAACATATGCAAAATATGTTCGGGACTAACAATTTTGGACCCATAAGACATTGGGGACCAAGTGGTTGAGTTGTTACAACATTTTAGTTGAGTTGTTCATGAACATTTCTTGGAATCCGACGAGTGAATACATTCTTAAAATCTTATGACGGGTTTACCAAAAGATTTCTACTTCAAAGCTTGCTCACTTGAAGATGTTAAAGAAAACACATCGTAGGCAAAGGTACACTTTCTTACCCAACTACTTAGAATATAGATTATGTGCAAAGTGTTAAATGACTATGTGATATTATGCTACAAATAATATTGGCTAAACTAAAAGATTATAGTTAACAGAGTAAAGTTAAGCGTGTGGAAATAGTGTAGTCACTAGAAATGCCATTTGTTGGTTTTCTAGAATTAAGAGAGATTGTTCATTATGAACTCTTTTCTCACGTAGTTGAATTAGGACTCTCTACGTATCACTATAAAATGAAAATCTTCTATGTCCACTTGTAGCGAACTCACGTAAATGAAGAAAAGTGAGTTAGTGGGTAATAATTAACATAGAAGTAGGATTAGTTTTTACATCTTACGCCGGAAAGGCATGACATCAAAACACTATGGATGAAACAAACTCCCTTCGACTACGACATCCTCCTCGACTACACGTCTACAATCATCTGCGTCTATCGGAACCGTCTTATTGAGTTTTGACTCCGTTCCATTATTCTATCGTCACGTATTAATCATCTCTCAAACACTCCAAATTGCGACAATTAATTATTTCATCCGAAGTAATTAATTCATTCAATTAACAAGAAGTTGATTGAAAAAGTAACTAAATCCTCGTTAAATCTTCTCTCGGCTTGACAACTTGATTATCTCATCCGAAGTAATCAAAGTATTTTTAATTAACGAAAGGTTATTTAAAATGTCAATTAAATTTTGTAAATCATCTCTAAACCACCTCTCGATCTAAAAATTTTGACAACTTAATTATTTCATTGGAAATTATTTAAGTTTACTTAACTTAACGAAAAGTTAACTAAAAATGTCAAGTATTTTTCTCTCGTCTTCAACGTCATTGTTTCGACAACTAGATTATCTAAAATAATATTACTAGTAGCTCCCGACGTATTTTGATAATTGTATATTTACAAAACTAGTCAAAATCAAAAAACAATTTTTTTTCTTTCAGATAGGCGGCCCCCTTATATTTAAGGGGACCGGCCGTGTTAATGTGGGCGGCCCTCTTATCTTTAAGGGGACCGGCCTATTTAAAACGCCAAACAGCCCTTCCTTCTGCAAAATTAATTACCAAACACTCCACTTTCATCTTTTTCTTCTTTCCCTGCTACTGTGTAACGAAAACACCATCACCAAAACCATAAAATCCAATCCCTAAACACAAAATCAATCAAAAATTCGCAAAGGGGAAAACACCAACAACAAGATTAACAACCTCTATTGTAAGACTTCCAATACTTTTCTTTTTCAATTTCATCAAATTTTATTCTTAATCAAAATTGGGTATTTCTCACAATTTTTATTTATAATTTTGTGATTAGAACAAATCCATAACTATAATAATTCCCGTAGTCATAGGAATTCAAAATTTTCAATAGGATTGAGTCACAATTTTTTTTGGTTCGAAAATTTATAAAAATATTTATATTTTTTTTTTGAATTTTTTTTTTGAAATTTCAAAACAAAATTTTATACATTGTTGATTCATGCCAAAAACACGTTAAAATGATTAACATAACTCAATATATATTTTTCGAATCAATGGGTGAAATTTTATAAAAATAAAAGGGGTGTTTGGTTCATTTGCTAGGATAGCAATTTAGAGTCGAAATGACCATCATCATATTTTTGTCACTTGTATAAACCACATTAAACTAATTGATAAGTCATATATATATATATATATATATATATATATATATATATATATATATATATATATTGATACATTTAATAAAAACTATAAAATAAAAGCGTGTTTGGTTTAACGTTTTAAAACATAGTCTTGAGTCAAAACAAACACCATTTCATTCTCATCAAGTCATACGTAATGAACTCACTTTAGTCGGCAAAATATACAACTTAATGTATATTTTTTCGATGATCTTTGTCAAATCTTGTGTTGATAAAGGAGCGTTTGGATCATTTCCTAGAAATTTAATCTAAGATTAAAATAATCCACACCCCATTTATTAAATCACAATACTTGACAAGATTACACTAGATGTCGAAATATATAGTTCATATTATTATTGCGACATTCTAGATTGAGTCAAAAATAAATTAAGGAACGTATGGATTACTTCTTAGGTTTTTATTTTTAGAGTCGAAGTAATCTTTATCCCACATATGTCGTTTTCAAAACTTTATTTTTTTACTTATAGTAATATTTTATTTTGTTGTTGGTCTTGTTTAGGTGATAAACATGCCTGAGCAGAACCATTGGTGATACCTCCCGTTACTTAAATCATATATCCCTAATGTATCAGCAATAACAAGATTATATCCTATCCTTGCTCAATTTTATAAACCAATCAAAAACCGTTGCATTCATGAGGGTCGAGTTGTGGATCAACTCTACTTCAAATCCAATGGCATTGAGCGAATGTTCACTAATGTTCACTTCAATTGTCATTTCAAAATCAATGAGCCAATCATTCCTCGATTCATTCTAGACTTTTATAGTCAAGTCAAAGTCCAAACTAATGAGGATGGTTATCTCCAAATCTCATTCATGATCCAAAATGAATTCATCACTCTCTCACTCGCATAATTCGGTCAAACTCTCAAAATTCCATACAATGATCAAGCCGTTTTCACAAATGAATAGGATCTTGCATCTCTTGCATACTCCCAAGTTTCACCAAATCAAATTCTAACCAAAGAGCTTACACGTGATTTGAAGAGATGGAACGAACTCATTTATGAAAATGTGTTCAGATTAGGAGGATACCGGGACCATCTCCCGGCTTGCCTTGCTCACATATTATATTGTATTCTAGCCGAACAACAATACAATCTTGCCTATTTCTTTGTCAAAAGAATTGAAAGTGCACAAGAAACTCCTAAAGCTCATCTTTCTTATGGTATGTTCTTGACACGTCTCTTTCGACTTGTTATGGAACATTACCCTCATTTTGACAATGGCATCTACAATGTCTTTGATCATGTCATGAGTCCACTCGCTTTAAAACAAACATACCGACCTCAAAGTGATCATGGAAAAGCCCGTCACTCTGTCTCATCAACTTCCGCCCATTATAACCGTGGATCTTCATCTTGCCAAGAAGTTGATGATGAGGATGATGGTGCTTCTTGTGCTAGTACCCCATCTCTCACTACTTATCTAAACTCTCTCGAACCACTCAGTTACCAATGATACGAAATTCCCCCTCCTTCTGAACAAAGTGATGATCTTCTCTTTGAGCGACAAACTGAATTGCTTAATCAAACATAAGAGATCCATAAA
The DNA here is from genome assembly GCA_026074375.1 of Tanacetum coccineum. NCBI lineage: Eukaryota > Viridiplantae > Streptophyta > Magnoliopsida > Asterales > Asteraceae > Tanacetum > Tanacetum coccineum. The sequence goes on along the minus strand of BQNB010111876.1, from coordinate 18,554 downwards.
GAGGTTAGAGGTGGATTTAAGTCATTCGAAAAGGTATTGCGAGGAGCCTTTGGCAAGAAAAAGAAGTGATGATGGTGTGTGATGACTAGATTGGTAGAATAATTGGTTTAAGATATTGTGTGAACTTATGTTATTGTTCATGTTTAATTAATTATATGATGACAACCCGACTTAGTCAGAAGAACTTAAACTTGTTTGAAGCTTGCTTAGAACATCTAATTGTTATGTGTTATTTGTATGTTTTTAATGAATGTTCTTAGCTCATACATTTTTTTATTATTGCATGCATGCATGCATGATATACTTGTCTCTATGAAAATATATGTTCACATGGTACTTGCTACAAATTGACCACTAAAACACAACCTTTCTTACAACATTTGTACAAAAATCAAATTTTTGGTCATCCAAAAACCAACAGTGGGCGGCCTCCTTAATTTATAAGGGCGACCCCCTTAATTTTAAGGTGACCAGCCCCTGATTAAGGGGACCAACCACCTGGATCACAAATTTTACTATTTTTTTCTTCTTTTTGACTCCCTGTTACCTAGCCTCAACTATTCTTACCCAGAATGCTCAAATAGATTTTGGAAATTTCTAAACCAATTTAAACTCATTCTATTTTCAAACAAATTTCTTCCAATAAATTCCTTCTAAATGCATATCACCAATTCATCATCTTCTTCATCCATTATCAAGCACCACAAACCTCCATGGCTAACACTAGAGCCTCTATTTCCAAAGCTTCAAACAGACCAAAAATCAACATCATTCCACTAAAATATATGTTTATGGACTTAACCCAAGATGACACCAAAACTCCATCACCTAAACATCAACTCTCATCACCTAGTGATCCCAATGCATCCTCTAAAACATCATCAACCAAAGATACCTCTTCATCATCAATTGACTACATACCCAAATTACCAACCTCATCAACATCACTTTCACCAAATGGTTACTTGAACTCACCAACATCCCCTCCTCCAAGAGTTTCTCCACCACCTCCAACTCAAGAAAATGCATCCATGGACATCACTCTCACCCTTTCACCAATTACCCCACTTGATGTCCAATTCACTTCTCCATTACCTTCTCCACCTATCTTTGGTCATCCCATTCCTTGGAACCTTCTTGAGACACATGGAGATTCATGTTTGTGTTGCATTCACAATCGTACTCTCATATTTAGATTGAGAAATGAACTCCAATATATGTTCTCCTACATTGAACATATGCTTTCATAACCTCCTTTTCCAAACACTCCACCACCATCAACCTCACCTAACTAAACATACTCTATGTTTAGTTAATATTTTCAAATAATTGTCAACCAACCCTTTTGCAAGCAAGTCCTATGGAAGATATTTGTAGTTTAAATTGTTATGAATGATGTACTAATATGCTTCAAGCACATTATTTCTATTTCATGCATGTATGATTGTGTTGTATACACAAGTTTTATTTTAAATGAATGGTCTTTAATATTATGCAAGTATGCACTTGTTTGTAATTATGTTTAATGTATGCATATTATTTTTCCTTTCTTTGCTTCATATGTTAGAAAAATTGGTGTGGTTCTTTTAACTTGTTTTTGTAGTAGAGTTACCATAGCTTGATTTCTTGGTGCCCTCAAACGAGAAGGAGTACACATCAAGGGGGGTCATTTATTTCGTCGATTCTACTAAATATTCGTCGTCAAAGGCTTTATTTTTTATTCTACAAAAGGGGGAGAATTGAAAATAAATTCACTAAATAGTTGGTTAAAAATTAATTTTTTATTTAATGAGTTTAAATTTTATAATCATCAAAAGTGTTAATAGAAAAAGAAGTTGCTATACTTTCCCAAAAAGTTCGCCTAAGTTACTCAACTTTCATTTTGTTCATTTAGGTTACTGAACTTTTGATAAACATACACCCCCATAATTTCAATGTAAATCCGAGCAACCTGGACGTATATTTTTAGGTAAGTTAAGTAACATAAATGTCATGTTTTTACAAGTTCAATGATGTTTACGTATATTTTTGCAAAGTTGAGTAACCCCAAATGTCATGTTTCATAAGTTTAGTAACCTAAGTGAACAAAATAAAAGTTTAGTAACTTAGACGAACTTTTTGGGAAAGTATAGTAACTTCTTTGTATAATAACCCTCATCAAAAAGGGGGAGATTGTTGATAGAAATAATGCCCAAAAACATTATTAATATTTTTCGATCTCTCTACGTTTTGATAATCACAAAATGTAAAAATAATTAATGAAAAATTAAATGTAAACAAGTAATTAGTATAATTTTTCATCTCGAAATTTTAATCACTTAAAGGTATGAATAAACAAATGCTTAATGATCAAAGATTTTTTATATTTAACATCACACTTTTTTATAAAAATGACACAAACATTTTTATATCTTTTACAAAATATTTTTAGATTTAAAAGAAATGTTTTATTCAAATAAATATTTTGAATTTAAATTTTCTACCAAAAAATGGCTAGAAATGTTTCAGAAAACACCTCCCCCATAAAAGACAAAAAAGGGAGCGTCAGGCTTAGGCGACCCCCTTAATTATAACGGGCGACCCCCTAATTTTAAAGGGACTAACACCCTAATTAACGGGACCGACCACGTGTTTTTTTTGTCTCAGCTTGCCTATAAATACTGGACTATTCTTCACTGATTTTCTCACCTTTTGCACACACTTTCTTTCTGTTCTAAATCAGTTTATACTCTTCTACAAATCCTTTGATCATTTAATCATAAAGCTTTGTTTCCAAGTGATCCGAGCTCAATTTCTCAAGTGCAAAAGAATAATACTTCTTATCATCATGTCAAAGAAGTGTTATAGTTTAGTTGGTGTTGTTGTGAAATTGTGTTAGATCTTGTAAATCATTTGTGTATATTGTGAAGGTGCGTATCGTAGTTGTGTAAAATTGTTAGATTGTGGTGATCATTGTAAGTATTGTTAGATCGAAGTGATCTTTGTAAGTAGTGTAGATTGGTGTGATCGTAGTAGTGTATAGGAGAAGTGAAGTTGTGAATCGTAGTGAAGAAGTTGTGAATCGTAGTGAAGAAGTTGTGAATCGTAGTGAAAAAGTTGTGGTAGATTGGTTCTAACTAGGATTAGAACTCGACATTTCGCTTAGTTTCGGAAATTGGTGTAAGCTAAGTTGTGTACGGTTTTCTCCGCCTAAAGGGAGCTTGTTGACATAGTGAAGAGAACTCTCGAGTTTGGTGCTCGGGGAGTAGAGTAGGGAGAAGAGGTGCTTCGTTCCTGAACCACTATAAATCCTTGTGTTGTGGTTTGATTTTTCTAACTCTTATCTCTTATCTTTCATATTTACTTATCATTATTTAATTACTTTATTTGTTCATATTGTGCACATATTGAGATCACATAAACTCAAATCTAAGTTTTTACAAACAAACTAATCAATAAATTTAAAAAGCGATAAACTATTCAACCCCCCTTCTAATTTTCCACACAACAGGGTAACGTATCTTACAAAGTGCTGAAACCAAGCACGAGGTGCTTGCTTCAACCCTTATAACGATCTCTGCAAAAAGGAAAACATGATGAGTGTAACGAGGATCAACAAAACTAGGAGGCTAATGCATGTACATAATCTCTAGTCTCTGAAAGACCACCGTTGAGAAAAGAATTCTTAATATCAAGATGGTGAATAGGCCACTGATGAGATACAACAAGGCTAAGAACCGTACGAATAGTAGTCGGTTTAACAACCGGGCTAAAAGTGTAACACCCCCAAAAATGGGTCGCAGCGGAATGTGTTTCCGGGAGCGTTACTTCATAATACCATCGCTCAAGTCATGAGAGAACGACCTCTAACTGTGTCGTATGAAAAGAAATATTGGATTGTCTAGACTCCATTGCACATCAAATAAGCCAAGCATCTAATTCACCTGAGAAAAACATGCTTAAAAGTGTCAACATTAAAGTTGGTGAGTTCATAGGTTTTTGTATAAATAACTGTAAATCCCAAAACTATATATATAGGTTTACTGTGTTACAAGTTTCGCCCATACAAGACTTGCAACGCATAAACCTACATATATAGGTTTTACGGCTATTGAAGAATCAAAGGACTTAACATCTCTATCACTTGACGAACTTATTGGAAACTTGAAAGTTTATGAAGTAATAATAAAGAAAGATTCCGAAATGGTCAAAGGAAAAAGAGAACAAAATAGATCTCTTGCATTGAAGGCCAAAAAGGAATCAAGTGATGAAGATAGTTCGACTTCCGATAGTGAAGACGAAGAATACGCCATGGCCGTGAGAGACTTCAAGAAATTTTTCAAAAGACGAGGAAGATTCGTAAGACAACCACATGATGAAAGAAAGTCATCCCAAAGAAATAAAGACGACAAAAATGGCAAAAGTGAAAGAAAATGTTTTAAATGTGGAGATCCAAATCATCTCATCGGAGAGTGTCCAAAACTATCAAGAAACTACAATCAAAGAGCCTTCGTTGGAGGATCATGGAGTGATAGCGACGAAGATGAAGAAGAAAAGACTAAAGACGAAAAATGTCTTATGGCTAAAGCATCTAATGAGGTACTTTCTGAAACCGAATTCTTTAGTGATGACCAATCATCGTTAGATGAAAAAGACTTAGATAGTGAATATAATAGATTATGCAAAGTAGGTCTAAAAGTCATGGCTAAAAATAAATCATTAAAACAAACTAAAAATCAATTAGAAAGTGAAATACTAGAACTAAAAGATAAATTATCTAGATTAGAAAAGGGTAAGGAGGCTAATGAGGAATGAAAATATGTCAAGACCTTAGGTTTGAAAATGAAAAGCTTAAAGAAGAAATTTCTAAGTTTAATCAATTTAATAATATTAGTCACTCACTTAAGAAAATAATAAGTTTTCAAAAATCAACCAGAGATAAATCTGGTCTAGGATTTAATTTTACCAAAGGATCAACTAGTGAGACTAAACAAGTAAATTTTGTAAAGTCACAAGAGGTTAAGTATAAAGAAAAATTAGTAGAATTAAACTCAAGCCCAAGACCAAAATTTATGCTTATAAATAATACTAAAATTCCTATTGCAAGCGACGACGAAGTAAAACGTTTTTATAAACCTTCTTTAAAACCCGGAGTCGGATTTACTAAACCAAAAATGAGATCTAAAACCCTCCTCCAAAAAGAGCTAATAATCCTCAACCTCGGTCAAAAACACCACAACCTAAGAGAGATCAAGTTAGACAAAATTACCCTAATAATAATCATTCAATGTGGAATTATTCACAACAACCAAACTTCTCTCCGTGGGGAATATGTCCACCCTATATGTATCCGAATCAAATGCAATATATGCAAAATATGTTCAGGACTAACAATTTTGGACCTATGACACATTGGGGACCAAGTGGTTGAGTTGTTACAACATTTTAGTTGAGTTGTTCATGAATATTTCTTGGAATCCGATGAGTGAATACATTCTTAAAATCTTATGACGGGTTTACCAAACGATTTATACTTTAAAGCTTGCTCACTTGAAGATGTTAAAGAAAACACATCGTAGGCAAAGGTACGCTTTCTTACCCAACTACTTAGAATATAGATTATGTGCAAAGTGTTAAATGAGTATGTGATATTATGCTACAAATAATATTTGCTAAACTAAAAGATTATAGTTAATAGAGTAAAGTTAAGCGTGTAGAAATAGTGTAGTCACTAGAAATGTCATTTGTTGGGTTTCTAGAACTAAGAGAGATTGTTCACTATGAACTCTTTTCTCACGTAGTTGAATTAGGACTCTCTACGTACAACTATAAAATGAAAATCTTCTATGTCTACTTGTAGCGAACTCACGTAAATGAAGAAAAGTGAGTTAGTGGGTAACAATTAACATAGAAGTATGATTAGTTTTTACATCTTAAGCCGGAAAGGCATGACATCAAAACACTATGGATGAAACAAACAACCTTCAACTACGACGTCCGCCTCGACTACACGTCTACAATCATCTGCGTCTATCGGAACCGTCTTATCGAGTTTTTACTCCATTCCATTATTCTATCGTCACGTATTAATCATCTCTCAAACACTCCAAATTGTGACAATTAATTATTTTATCCGAAGTAATTAATTCATTCAATTAACAAGAAGTTGATTGAAAACGTCACTAAATCCTCGTTAAATCTTTTCTCGGCTTGACAACTTGATTATCTCATCTGAAGTAATCAAAGTATTTTTAATTAACGAAAGGTTAATTAAAATGTCAATTAAATTTCGTAAATCATCTCTAAACCACCTCTAGATCTAAAAATCTTGACAACTTAATTATTTCATTGGAAATTATTTAAGTTTACTTAACTTAACGAAAAGTTAACTAAAAATGTCAAGTATTTTTCTCTCGTCTTCAACGTCATTGTTTCGACAACTAGATTATCTAAAATAATATTACTAGTAGCTCCCGATGTATTTTGATAATTGTATATTTACAAAACTAGTCAAAATTAAAAACAATTTTTTTTCTTTCAGATAGGCGGCCCCCTTATATTTAAGGGGACCGGCCGTGTTAATGTGGGTGGCCCCTTATCTTTAAGGGGACCAGCCTATTTAAAACGCCAAACAGCCCTTCCTTCTACAAAATTAATTACCAAACACTCCACTTTCATCTTTTCTTCTTTCCCTGCTACTGTGTAACGAAAACACCATCACCAAAACCATAAAATCCAATCCCTAAACACAAAATCAATCAAAAATTCACAAGGGGAAAACACCAACAACAAGATTAACATCCTCTATTATAAGATTTCCTATACTTTTCTTTTTCAATTTCATCAAATTTTGTTCTTAATCAAAATTGGATATTTCTCACAATTTTTATTTATAATTTTGTGATTAGAACTAGAAAATCCATAACTATAATAATTCCCGTAGTCATAGAAATTCAAAATTTTCAATAGGATTGAGTCACAAATTTTTTTTTTTTGAAAATTTATAAAAATATTTATATTTTTTCGAATTTTTTTTTTTGAAATTTCAAAACAAAATTTTATACATTGTTGATTCATGCCAAAAACACGTTAAAATGATTATACATTGACTATCGAAACATACATACCTAAATGCTTATTTTTCGAATCAATGGATAAAGTTTTATAAAAATAAAGGGGTGTTTGGTTCGTTTCTTAGGATCGGTTTTTAGAGTCGAAATGACCATCACTATATTTTTGTCACTTGTATAAACACATAACTAACTTGTATAAGTCATCCAGATAAATAATTCATATATATGGTGATACATTTTATAAAAAGTATAAATAAAGGGGCGTTTGGTTTAACGTTTTTAAAACATAGTCTTGAGTCAAAACAAAAACCATTTAACTCTCGTGAAGTTAATGAACTTATATTTGTTAACAAAATATACAACTTAACGTATATCTTTCGACAATTTTAGTCAAGTCTTGTATTGATAAGAGAGTGTTTGGGTCATTTCCTAGATATTGAAATATATAATTAATATATATTCTTCGACACCTTAGATTAAGTTAAAAATAAATTAAGGAACATATGGATTACTTCTTAGGTTTTCATTTTTAGAGTCGAAGTAATCATTGTCCCACATTTGTCGTTTTTCAAAACTCTATTTCTTTTATTATTTTTATTTTTTAAATTTTTTTTCGTTGTTGTCTTGTTTAGGTGATAAAATGCCTCGAGCAACAGTTGGTGATACCTCTCTTACCCGTTCGTACATTCCCAAAGTATCCCAAACACCCGGTATCTCTCCTACTATCGCACACTTCTACAAACCTATCAAAGATCGATGCATTCATGAGGGTAGAGTTTTTTGATCAACTTTACTACACATCTGATCACATCGATCGTTGTTTTTCTAACATACGTCTCAATTGTCTCTACGAATTAATGAGCCAATTGTACCTCGTTTTATTGAGACTTTTATATTAGTGGTCCCTCTTCATAGAGGGATTAATCCGCTTCAATCTTAATCTCGTTTATGATTCGAAAACAATTCATCACTCTCTCCCTCGAACAATTCGTCAAATCGTCATAAATTCTATCATGTCCAAGCGTCTTCACAAACAAATGGGATCTTGGTTCTCTTGCATACTCCCAAAAAACAAAGGACCATATCATACCGACCTTCCTACTCCTGAAGAAATTCATCAATTTCTTCAATTTCAACGTGTTGACCCTAACCGCACCATCAAAAGCAAAAATGTCATTCTTTTACCAAATCAAGTTCTAACCAAAGAACTTAGACAAGATTTGAAGAGATGGGAAGAACTCATTCGTGAGAATGTGTTCGGACTATGAGGACACCGAGACCATCTCCCGGCTTGCCTTGCTCATATATTATATTGTATTCTAGCCAAGCAACAATATAATCTTGCCCATTTCTTTTTCAAAAGAATTGAAAGTGCACGGGCATCTCCTAAAGGCCATCTTCCTTATGGTATGTTCTTAACACGTATCTTTCGAAATGTTATGGAACACTGCCCTCACCCTGACAATGGCATTTACAATGCCGTTGATCGGGTAATGCGTCCACTTGCTCTCAAACAAACACGAAAACCATGAAGTGATCGTGGAAAAGCCTGTCCCTCCGTCTCATCAACATCCGTCCATCATAACCGTGGATCTTCATCTCACTAAGGAGATGATGATGAGGATGATGGTGATTCTCGTGCTAGTACCCCATCTCCTACCACCTACCTAAACTCTCTCAAACCTCTCAATCACCAACAATACAACATTCCCACTTCTTCTGAACAAGATGATGATCTTCTCTTCGAGCGTCAAACCGAATTTTGTTTTTTTTTTTTTATTTCTTCCTTAAATCAAAACCCAACAAATGCATAAGAACTTAGAGTTGTATTTCAATCTATTGGCAAGGCATTACCGAGGAGTCTTCGGAAGAAAAAGAAATGAAGACGTTTTGAATATGATTAGCTTGGTAGAATAATTCGTTTAAGACTTTATGTGAACTTATGATTATGTTGAATTACTTATGTGATGACAACCCGACTTGGTCAAAAGTATGTGAACTTATTTGGCTTACTCAAAACCTCTAATTACTATGTGCTATTAGTATGTTCTTAATGATTATCTTTATCTCTTATATTTTTTTGGTAATTGCATGCATACATGATATACTTGGTTTCATGCACTTAAGATGTTCACATAGGACTTGCTGCAAATTGACCATCAACACACAACCTTTCCAACAAAAAATTTTCAAAAATCAAATGTTGGTTCATCTGAAAAACATCACATGGGCGGCCCCCTTAATACATAAAGGGCGGTCCCCTTAAAGATAAGAGGGCCGACACCATAATTAAGGGGACCGGCCACCTGCTTCACGGATTTTACTGTTTCTTTCTGCTTTTTGACTCGAACATATTTTGGAAATTCTTTATCTTTTATATTTTTTTGTACTCGAACATATTTTGGAAATTCTTAAACTAATTCAAATCCATTTCATTTCCAAACCTTTCTCTTCCAATAAATTCCCTCCAAATGTTCACCACAATTTCATCATCTTCTTCATTCTCTATCAACCACCATAAACCTCCATGGCATCCACTAGAGCTTTCATTTCCAAAGCTTCCAAAAGACTAAAAATCAACATCATTCCACCAAAACAATTGTTTGTGGATTTAACTCAAGATGACACCAAAAGCTTCCATCACCCAAACATCAACTTTCACACCTAGTGCTCCTAATGCACGCACAAAACACCAACAACCGAAAGTCACTTGCCTCATCCTCCATTGACGTACACACCCAAATCCACCACCTCATCCACAATTACCATCAACCATGGTTTAACTGTAACTCACCAACATGTCTCCTCTCTATAGAGTTTCCTCACCACCTCCAACAAGAAAATGAGATAATGGACATCACTCTCACCCTTTCACCAATTACTCTACTTGATGTTCAATTTAATACTTCATCACCCTCTCCATCTCTCTTTGGTCATCCCATTCCTTGAAACCTTTTGGAAGCTCGTGGAGATTCATGCTTGTGTTGCATTCAAAAGCATACTCTCATCTTTGGATTAAGAGATGAACTCCAATACATGTTTTCTTACATAGAATACATGCACACCCAACTCCACCACCCAATCGCCACCACCACCACACTTTTCACAAACTGAAACATACACCATGTTTAGCCATTTTCAAATAATTGTCAACCAAACCTTTTGCAAGCAAGTCCTATGGAATTCTAGGAATGTTAGGATCTTTGTAGTTTAATTTTATGTATGTTGTATTAATATGCTTCAAGCATATTATTTCTATTTGATGTATGCATGATTGTGTGTTATACACAATTATTATGTTTAATGAATGGTCTTTAGTCTTATGTTTTAATTATGCACTTACCTTTTTAGTTAATATATATATTTGTGGTTATTGATTTACACAAATTTCTTGACAATTGTCAACCATTATCAACAGGCTTTAGTATTTTTCCTTTTTACTTGCTATATGTTAGAAAATGGTTGTCTTGTTCTTCTAACTTGTTCTTGTAGCAAAGTCACCATAGCTCGATTCCTTGGTGCCCTCAAACGAGGGGGAGCACACATCAAGGGGGAGCATTTATTCCGTCGATTCTACGCGCAATCATCGACGAAGCCTTTTTGATTCTACAAAAAGGGGGAGAAATGGAAATAAAACTCACTAAATACTTGTTTAAAAATAATTTTATATTTAATGAGTTTAGATTTTGTAATCGTCAAAAAGGGGGAGATTATTGATAGAAATAATGTTTAAAAACGTTATTAATATTTTTCGGCCTCTCTACATTTTGATAATCACAAAATGTAAAAATGATTAATGAAAAATTATTCGTAAACAAGTAATTAGTAGTAAATTTCCATTTCAAAAATTTAATCACTTAAATGTATGAATAAATAAATGCTTAATTCATTTTATGATCAAATAAATTTTTATTCAACCTCACATTTTTTTTAAAATGTCACAAACATTTTTATAACTTTTACAAAACATTTTTAGATTTAAACGAAATGTTTTATTCAAAATAAATATTTTGAATTCAAATTTTCTACCTAAAAACGGCTAAAAATATTCCAGAAAACACCTCCCCTGAAAAAGACAAAAAAGGAGCGTCCTGGCTTGGCCGACCCCCTTAAATACACGGGCGGTCCCCTTAATTTTAAGGGGACCGACACCCTAATTAAGGGGACCGGCCAGACAAAAAGTCAACTCAGTTTGCCTATAAATACTGGACTATTCTCCACTGATTTTCTCACCTTTTGCACTCATTCTTTTCTGTCTAAAATCAGTCCACACATCTCCTACAATCCTTTGATCATTTAATCTTAAGCTTTTGTTTCTAAGTGATCCAAGCTTAATTCCTCAAGTGCAAGAGAAGAATACTTTTTATCATCAAGTCAAGAAGTGTTATAGTTTAGTTGGTGTTGTTGTGAAGTTGTGTTAGATCTTGTAAATCATTTGTGTATATTGTGAAGGTGTGTATTGTAGTTGTGCATAATAGTTTGATTGTGGTGATTATTGTAAGTATAGTTAGATCGGGGTGATCTTTGTAAGTAGTGTTAGATTGGTGTGATCGTAGTAGTGTCTAGGTGTAGTGAAGTTGTGAAGCGTAGTGAAGTTGTAAAGCGAAGTGAAGTAGTGAAGTGAAGAGAAAGTGTGTAGTGAAGAGAAGTAGTGAATTGTTGTGAAGTAGTGTGGTTAGTTCTGATAGATTGGTTGATTAGAACTCGACATTTGGCTTAGTGGTCTGCAATCGAAGTAAGCTTAGACAGGGGGGGTACGGATTTCTTCTGCTAAAGGGAGTTTGTAGACATAGTGAAGAGAACTCTTGAGTTTGGTGCTCGGGAGTGGAGTAGGGCGAAGAGGTGCTTCGTTACCGAACCACTATAAATCCTTGTGTTGTGGTTTGATCTTTCTAACTCTTATCTCTTGTCTTTCACATTATTTATTTACTTATTCGTATTGTTCATATTGAGATCACATAAAGTCGAATCTAAATTTTATAAACAAACAATACATTAATTTAAAAAGCGATAAACTATTCAACCCCCCCTTCTAGTTTTCCACAAAGCCCATGTATAAGGGTCCAATGGTGCAAAATAATTTTTATGTGAAATTACCATAATACCCATCACTGACAAAGAGACTTAATGACCGGTCATCCCTTGGGACCAAACACGCCCCAAAATGACCACTCCCAAGACAATTTTCGTCAATTTTAAAAATGAGAGACTGAACGGGGTTAAGTACAGGAACGAGCTGTGTAATTTACCCTAATTATTATATATATAAACATGTATAAAAAGCATGTTCAACTTTGTAAAATAAAAAACAAAAAAATAGATAAGGTAATGAATGAAACATTACTTGTTGAATTTTAAATAGATTATATGAACTTAAATGTAAATTTTTCTGTTTTTATGTGTTTTTTAATCAATTTAAAACTTTTATTAAATATCCCTATACTTTATATTTCTCTTAAAAAATAACCTATACCTTGTTGTTATTGATAAATATTATTGTCAATATAGATTAAATTGATGTATATAGAATCAGAGTATGGGTTACAATGATATGTATAATAAATACACGAGGTTGTACATGTATGAACAACTTATATTATTCTTTTTTATGCAATTAAGTAAGATATCTGAATGAGACTTTTTTTTAATATCTGCATTCAATACAACTCATGTTATTCATATTTTAAGTTAAAACGGCGCATATATGGGTTTAAAAAATAAATTTTGATATAAGAATAAATGCATTTCTTACTGTGAGATAAAAATAAATACACGAAATTGTATACATGATAGAACAAGGACACATGTAATTGCTCTTTAAAGTTTAACTAAACACGCATAATGTTTACAACATGATATCAACAGTTAAATTTAAACAACATCAAACCCCAACATCATGTCTGTTAAACAAGGCTGTCAAGATCGCGTGTAAACACGTAAGATCGTACGATCTTACATGTTTACCAGCTAAAATCGTGTAGGATCGTAGTAGGATCGCATGTGAGGTGGGATCATAAGCAAGATCGTGGGATCGTGCGTAACTCGTAAGATCGCATGTCGATCCGAGTTTACTAAGCCAATATTTATTTTATGTTTACTATCTTTTAGCCCATTTAACTTAGGCCCAGTAAAAGAAAAATAGTAACTGACGTATAATAAGTCCATGAACATTAACATTTCATTTCCTTATCAAACTAAACCTAATCTACTTTTCCAGTGTTAAATAAAGTCAAATCTCCTCTAACCAAAATCTATACAAAATATTAATCGGTATTAATATATATGAAAAAATTTACATACAAGCTCGTGTTCGCACATGTATTACGCGTACAACTTATTATTATTATTATTATTAATTTTTGAGTAAAATACATGGTTCGTCCCTGTGGTTTGAGCGAAATCACTACTCTCGTCTCTCGAATTTTATTTTTGCATTGTGAAATTTTATAATGAAGTTTCATAATACCATTCGTCCTTATCACCAACATGGTTCGTCCCTGTGGTTTGGGCGAATTCACTACACTCGTCCTTCGTATTTTAGTGATAAGGACGAATGGTGTTATGAAACTTCATTATAAGGATTCACAATGCACAAATGAAAGTCGAGGGATGGGAGTAGTGATTTCGGCCAAACCGCGGGGACGAACCATGTAATTTACTCTTAATTTTTTTTATTATTATAAATCACTATATTAAGAAACTCAAGAGATTCACAATAAATTAAAGGAAAATCGAGATACTATCTGAGCTCTTACTCCTTTATTATTATTATTATTATTATTATTATTATTATTATTATTATTTTATAAACTAACACTTTTAAGTAGAAATTTATGATGTTTACAAAAAAATATTATTATTACTATTAAATTTAGCATAATACTATAAATATTAAATCCATACATGTGTGCGTTATAAATATCAAGTTGAAAAACGGGTTATTGAGTGCACGCCCGAGATTAGTTATGGCATATATAAGCACTCCATAATACTAAATGCTAAAAACTTAGTAAACTTACACGTTATAAATATCAAGCTGAAGCACGTGTTATCCAGTGTATAAAATGAATTAATTATAACATATATAAGCACTTATAATAACTGAATTTGACTTATATTAGAATATCAAATAATAACATTAAGAACAAATTTTGAACGTATTTTCAATCTGAAATAGGTACTCTTTGTTGTTTCTCTTTATTATCCGGCCTCTTTATTAATCTGAAGAAAAGCCAACTCCTTGGTGTTGGTATACCGGAATCTCAGGTTTTAGAGGCTGTTACATTGATTGGTTGTT
>BQNB010111875.1:0-22259 GCA_026074375.1 Tanacetum coccineum | reverse complement strand
CGGTTAGTAAATCTCATAGCGGTTAGAACCGAATTTGAGATTCTCTTCCTTTCCAGCAAGCCAATATATCTCTTGAATTCGTTAGTCGATGGTTGGTCATTCTTGTCTTAAACTATGATATAAGCTATCCATCGGATACATGTTAGTTGTAATAGAAAACGATAAAGAAATCGAACTCGTTGAAACATTTGTTGAACCATATTTACTAAAATAAACTTCAAATAAGTCTTTAAAACATTTGTTAAAAGAATTTTTTGCATCTCTTGCAAAGAAAATGTTATCCTTATGCAAATCCAAATCAACAGAAATCTTATCCATACGTAGTTCCACCCCGCTAATGTTCAAGCATGGGTTCAATGCGGCGACACAAGTAATTACCGGTGGAATTTCTTTGAAATATTTTTTAGGTTTTTCTTTCATGGGTTCAACCAAATGACTCGTGAGATAATAGACACCCGATAATAAAGTTGTTGCTTTTTTAAAATAACTTCGAGATTTTTCGGTGATTGTTTTGCTAATTGCTAAACACATATTTTGGGTCGGTTTTTGGCTGTGACAATAAATTACTAAGGAGATTTGGCTTGTGATCTGGTTTACTGGGGTTTATTTGTTGTTGGGTGGTTTTCTACAGTTTATTTGTTGGGGAGTTGGAGTAGGGCTTATAGTTTGGTTACGTCCACATTTTATGGGTTTTCTTTTTGGGTTAAAGGCGACGTGACAAATTGCTATGTGTTTGGGTGTGTGAGTGACGGGCTTTTCCTGAACAAATTTATATCTGGAGTTCTTAGGTTTTATTGCCGCTTTTTTTCATATCTGAGTCCTTTCGCTACACTAGTCCCGTCTTTGTTCTAACAAGTTTATGTTGACATGAAACTCTTCGTCTTGTCACTTTTTGGAAAGGGCATTTGGGGGTGGTTATTGGTAGTGGTGGTGTTTGGTACACGGAGGGGGGTTGTGAGTAGTGAGCGCGCAGGGGCAGACTCAAGCAGGCTGGGGGGGGGGTGTGTGTGTGGTGTAGTCCTTTCGCACAAAGGGAACTTTTTTTTAGTATTGGTTTTTTGTGATTACACACTCTCTTGTCGGAATTTGTTGTATTAAGGCGATGGGGGGAGGACTTTAATTGCCTTGCATGTTTTCTGGGTGGGGTATTGTCGTGTAGTGGGGGGTATATGGTTAGTTGGGGGTGTTTTAATTGCGAGGGGTTTTAGATGGGGTATTTGTTTGTGGGGGGGATGGGTTTGAGTGGTGTGTTTCTTGTGTTGTGTAGGGGGTTGGTGGTCGGTGGGACTGGGGGGGCTTACCAGGTTGTGGGACACGGGACGTACATTGGTAGGTTTAGGCGCAAGGTGGTTTTTGTGGGGGTGTTGGTACGGGTGTTTGTACTTATTTTTAGTGTTGTCATTTGTGGATCTTGTTGTTCTTGCCTATTTGACGGAATGGGGGGGATCATGGGGAGGTGTAAATATTTTTTGGGAGGGGTGTGGATTTTTTGTTACCGACATTGCATCGATGTGTTTTTAAAAAAGCTGATTGATTTAGATCCAAAAAGATGAAAAAATTGAGATGGATTTGATTCATAAAATTGAGATGGATTTGATTCATAAAATTGAGATTGATTTAGATCCATGAGAGAGGCATTGATTTTGTATCGTTGAAACGAGATGGTTTTCAGATCGTGTATGTATCGTTGAAACGGGGTGGAACTACGTATGGATAAGATTTCTGTTGATTTGGATTTGCATAAGGATAACATTTTCTTTGCAAGAGATGCAAAAAATTCTTTTAACAAATGTTTTAAAGACTTATTTGAAGTTTATTTTAGTAAATATGGTTCAACAAATGTTTCAACGAGTTCGATTTCTTTATCGTTTTCTATTACAACTAACATGGATCCGATGGATAGCTTATATCATAGTTTAAGACAAGAATGACCAACCATCGACTAACGAATTCGAGAGATATATTGGAACCAATTTTTTATCCACTATGGGACCCCAAGAATTCGCAAAATTTGATATTTTGGCTTGCTGGAAAGGAAGAGAATCTCAAATTCGGTTCTAACCGCTATGAGATTTACTAACCGTACAAGCTTCTACCGTAGCTTCAGAATCCGCTTTTTCTATTAGTGGCAGGGTATTATCGATACGAAGAACAAGACTTACACCGGCATCTTTGGATATGTGTATTTTCTTGAACGATCACTTAGATGCGGCCGAACGTATACACCACATTTCAAGTCTTGAAGGCGAACTAGACATCGAACAAGATTTACACGATGTCGACGTGGAAGCGGGTTTTGCAATCTCACTTTCCGATGAAGAGTCGCTCTGGATGAAGCTGCTAGCAAGGCTAGGTCCGAAGCCTCCGAAGAAGAACTCACTCTCGAAGACGCTCTCAATTAAGTTTTATGTATATTAAACTTATGTTTTCAAATGTTTGAGTATTAGTTTTGTGTTTCAACTTTATGTTTTATGTATATTGAGTTTATTAAATAATAGTTGAAGTTTAGTGAGTTTATTTGTATAAAACGCGAATGGAAAAAAACAAAAACTCATAACTCAAGCTAGCAGAACAGAATGGCAAAAAACGATAAAAACCGGTTTGTGACCGGTTATTTCAACCCGAACCGGTTACAAACCGACCCAAACCGGTTACCACCGGTTCGTTTTTTTCCACAAAAACCAAACCGAACCGAATCGGTTTTTGGTCAAAACCGGTTTCCACCCTTTGACTAAAAACCGGTCTGGTTTTCAAACTCGAGCCGGTTTTTGGTCAAAACTGGTTTTGTACACCTCTGTTACACAATAAACTCAAACCAACCTCCCAAAACTAAGATAAAACAACACAATACAAT
Source organism: Tanacetum coccineum (assembly GCA_026074375.1). Lineage (NCBI taxonomy): Eukaryota > Viridiplantae > Streptophyta > Magnoliopsida > Asterales > Asteraceae > Tanacetum > Tanacetum coccineum. Next base: position 19,405 of record BQNB010111875.1, on the reverse strand, counting down.
TAATATACCAAGGAGCCACAAAGTAAATATCCCCCAAACACATACCCCAATCCCAAGTGGAAGTGCCAGACGAAATACACCACAAGAAAATAGGCATGTTTGGATTTTAAGGACATGAGCCATGGGGCCTCCAATGAGACAAGTATATCACAAAAAGAGCCACTATGAAGACCATAACTCAAATTACCCACTGTGATGTGACAGCAAGGAAGTGTTTGAAATGCTTATTAAAAATAGATTATGCGTTTTGAAAATGCATAATTAGATAATCAGCTGTTGCAGAAAGTGATTTTGCAAGATATTGTTTGAATTTGATTATGTTGTTTGATATCGAAATAATCAGATAATTAGTGTTTTTAGTGTTTGCCAAATTAGTTTATCTAATAGTTCATATGTAAAATGACTAAAATGGACATTCTTATTTATTTATTTTAACTTATTAAATTTTAGCAAGTAAAATTATTAAAACCAGTTTTATTATTTTAAAATTTAAATTATTCAAGTTTCATGGTTTGTTGTTTGGTCTAGTATTGGGCCCTAACTTTACTTATGTTTTTGGGCCATTATATTTGTAACAGACCATTGTATATTTTAGGGTATTTGAATATCTTTTTATACTAGTATCAGTTTAATTTTCTTCCAGAGGATTTTGACGTTGTTTCTTAACTTGCGAAACCAAATTGATAAAAATATAATGCAAAAATTGAGGAAGAGCTAAAACTCAAAGAATCTGCTCGGATGCACGTTAGGCATCAAAGTCTACATAAGGCATAATCTGCAGATATTCAAGGGTAACTTCATAAATTGACCAAGTACGATTTGCAAAAGCATGTGGGGAAGGTAAAACGCAAAAAATTGAGTTTCAAGCTATGTCTGCCAAACACCCAAAAGCAGATTAGTGCGTTTGCAAGTCGTGACAATGAGATAATCTGGTTGCAAACGCAGCCCCAAACACCCCCTAACAAAAGTACCCAACCGGAGCCTGCAAAAAATACACTAACACACCATAATTTCAGGGTTGTGTAATTGATGACATCAAATAACGTCTATTTTATAGCATCATTTATCCCATGTAATTAACCCATTTTGTATAATTATTGCAAAGAATTGTTACTTAATCGTTTATATTTGAGAATTGCAGTAATTACGGAGTACTTGGTGAATATTAGCAAAAGGCGCGCATTCTGGAGTTTAAACGAATATATTTTGAAGATTACTATTCTGACAACCAATACGCCGTATCCATCAAGGAAGATACGGCGTATCCGTGCCTGCACTCACCAAAGACCACAAAGGAAACAAGTTCAATACGCCGTATCCAGTGAAGCCCAATACGCCGTATTGGAAGTATAGTATGTGAATATTCTAGAAGATATCAAACGTGGTCCCTACTCCAAGAAACTATGTATAATTGCAATAATTGTCATCTTTGTCGCAGCATAACACTTTTAGACCATTTTTGCTCTTTATCCTCGATAGGGGCTACATAGAGTTATTCGTGTGAAGAACAGGTCATTCCAAATATAAACAAACTTTTGCCTTGACTTTTGTTACTTGTCATGACAAAACAAACATATATGAGGAATTGTCTCATGTGAATATTCTGGAAGATATCAAACTTGGTCTCTACTCCAAGAAACCTCAATACGCCGTATCTAATACATTGGATACGCCGTATCGACACCGACTCCAGATCCTATAAATACAAAACTCAAAAACGAGTTTTAAGTATGCTAAATCATATTTTCGATACCTAAACCACAAAAGTCGATTTTCAGAGGAGAAAACGAGCAGAAGAGGTCTTGCAACGCATTCCAATCCATAAGAGACAACGTGTAATTTCTTATACTTTTGTAATCGTTCAGTTTTTGGTATCATTCGTTAACTCGGTTAGTTTACATTGGCTAAGACATTACTCTTGTATTAATTATGATGTTTGAAGGCTAATACCCGAAGGTATTAGCCATTATTATGAAGATCTGAATGTTTGATTTTGTTTATATCTTGATTTTTTAATTTATCGTTGTATGCTTGTTTATGTTTATCAAATATACTTGTTTACGTGCTTTTGTATGCGACATATCATTCAACTGGATCTAGTGATACGGACCAAGTAATCTAGATGCCGGGATAGCTCTCCATATAGTAATTTATACATCTAGAATCATAGGATCACAAGTATCGTCCTTCTAAAACCGTGCTAAGGATACACGTTTGGCTTAACTAGTTAACGAAAATTGCCTTTGATTTATTAAACATGTTGACTAGTAGGTGAATCTAGATAATTCAACAAATGATGTTCTGATTCCATTGGATAGTTGGACAAGTGGGCTACTAGAGTATAAATTGCTGTTAAGCAGTAAGTGGGTAAAGTCTCTATGAGCTAGGTTTTAACAAGATCACCATTTCTTTAATCCTAAGATAGATTATAATCGTCAAATAAGGATGATTTATGCGGATGCTTTAATTGTGACATAATTAATGTGTCTAGGTCTTAGGATGAAGTCCCGCCTAAGTCTAAGAATGATATGCCTCTTCGAGATAAGTATTCATTGCACTGAATAAACAAACCAACCTTCTAATAGGATTAATGATGGCTAATACAGTTTTCTATCATAAGGCTCGGCCGCTCTTTTATCTTCTGTTAATTTGCTTGCGTGGGTTAAAGTGTCTTGAATTGATTGTAGTCACCAACCAAACCCGTGCCAGTCTCTCAGGCTGAAAGCCCCCCTTTGCCTGTTAGAATTAGGATTAGAACTAACATAGGATTAGCATATGTTTGACTTAGATTAGAATTAACTTAGATTAAATAACCAAAATATTAATAAATTGAGAGATTAAACCTCGCTTCAAGTGTTCGACACCCTACTTACCATGAATCTACCACCGACCGGGTATACTGCCCGCTAAAGTGTTGTTTTTGGTTAAGTCGGCAAAATATAAATTTAAAACTTGAATCATAAAAATATACACCACACAACGACACATCAAGTTTTTTTGCACCGTTGTCGGGGAGTGAAATTTAATTTTGATTTTTATTTTATATTTTGGTTTTTAACATTAGATCTAACCCTTAGGAGTAGTGTAAATTAGATTAGTGTAATTTAGAGTAGTTTATATTCCTGCTTGTTTGCTTACTCTGTTTGTGTAATACGACGTATACAGTTCACTAAATACGACGTATTGATTATTTGATAGTTTTTCTAGTAAGATTGTTACAGGATGGACGATCCAAACATTACTATGGAAGAATACGCCAGGCTCGAGGAAGAAAAAGCTCGAAAACGTGATAAAGTGTTTAACTGGGAAACTGCTAAATATGGTAAAATCTGGTATGATGAAGACATTCACGACCTCATATCCGTTGAAACCGAATTCTCAGCTATAGCCTTTAATGACGGGGTATCATCTAAAACACTTTCTTGTGAACCCACGGTAAGTTCTCTTAACGATGAAATTGACTCTAGAATTTCATTTGACGATTCCGACGATGAAGATTACACGGTAATTTTTGACAAAAAACTCGTTTTCTTATAAAATAATTTCTACTAATGATTTGAAAACGGATTCAGAAAATGACAATGAAAAAGTCAATATGCCTTCACACCCACCACCCGAGCCTGCGGTTAGTTGTTTTGATGATTTAGACTTCTTTAATAATTTTGAGAATGAATTTCCAACCATTGTTTACAATGATGCTCAAACGTCTAAATCAGATTTATTAACTAAACCAATTTTAAACCCTCAATATATCGATGAATTTGATTTAAATGATAAAACATCATTGTCTAAATATGATGAAGAGGAACAAAATGTTTTGTACTTTAATGATCTATTCCCCCTTCAACATTATTCATCCCGATGATTTAAAGTCGGAAAAAGACAATGATGATAATGAAGTCGATATAATACAATCTTCGAGGGGTAATGAAATTACACAAGGGTCAGATATGCTTCTTGAAACAAGTCATGATAAAATCAATAAAACTTTCATAACAGGAAGTTTTGTTATAAAATTAAATGTAAATGTCGTGATTTAGAATTATTATGTTAACGGAATGCTATTCTATCTCATTATGAAATTATATGTGCCGTTTGGCATTCCGTTCGACCCTAAACTGTATTATAAGGATGGGATTTATACAGGACTGGTTGCGAAGGCCAAGGTATGTTTTCTTTATTTTATTTAAATTAGGAAAATTGGTCTTTAAGGACGGATACGGCGTATTAGGTTAAAAACTATACGGCGTATCCACTGTTTTGAACTTAAGTTGACTAAGTCAACAAAATTCGCCAATATGGCGTATTAATCAAACACCAATACGGCGTATCGAGTCTGGGTATAAAAGCCCAACTGATACGCCGGATTGAGTTTTACCAAAACTTTTCACTCTCACAACCAAATCTTTTCACCGCGCGAAAAATTCTTAGAGATCTCTTGTTCTTGATTCCTAATCATACTCTTCTTTGTCACGATCGTACGGTAATAATCTTTCCCCTTTCTCTTTTTGATTTACTATTTCAAATTGAATTTAAGAATTAGGGTTAGGGTTTGATTAATGATGAGTTAGGTGTTAGGCAATATGTTTGAATACCTTTACCCCATCCCCCTTGAATGAGACTTGACAGTTTTATGAATTACAAATGGGTCAAAATGGGTAAAAAGGGGAATCCCCTTTTCGTTTTCATATTGCAGAGCAATACGGCTTATCCATTCACATGGATGCGGCGTATTGACCAAATTTTACCCAACTTTAAAACCCCAATACGACGTATTCGGTAAAATGAATACGGCGTATTGACTTAAATAGGATCCTGAGTTTTCAAACCCATACGCCGTATTGACTAACATCTATATGGCGTATTAAATGTATTGATCCTTATACGGCGTATCCGTTTATGAATACGCCGTATCCACCCTCAGAACAGAATGTTTAAAATTCTATAATCTTTGTGCTATTCTCGTTGATTTCACAGATATGGCTCTTCCACCACGTAATCAGAGGCACCAGTACCTTAGGTACGAGGGATTACAGTACTCAGATGCTGATATAGTGGATTTCGAGGCGAGATTGGCTAGGATATACAGGACGGAGGTGCACAGGGTGCAGGTATTTGATTTCGAGGGATTGCCAGACTTGATGGTTGATGGGTTAAGTGCTAGGATGCTTATGGAGCACAGGGATGCTCAGGGAGTGAGTTTGTTCACTAGCCAGGCCTGGAGGCTGCTATTTGATATTAGGGGGCCGTTGGTACACGAGCTCATTTTGGAGTTTTTCAGTACGTTCAGGTTTGGAGAGGCTATACTTGATTTGGACACGGCTTGGAGCTCTACAGTTTCAGTTAAGAGGAGTTAGGTGTCGCCTGAGCTGGAGGCAGTTTATTGTAGCCTTGGGATTACATACGAGGGAGGAGATGGAGTCCCCTGGTTTTGCTAGATACTAGGCTAAGAGTGCGAGACAGATCCTCGACAAGGGGGATCTGAGGGATTATTAGATTGGGATCTCATCTGCTGGAGATTTCCTTGGCATAGCCCCATCTTACACTGTGATTATGGATCCGATTCTTAGGCTGTGCCATAGGTTGATTGATTGTAGTATTGCTGGGAGGAGTCAGGCACCTGAGAAGGTGACCGTGACTGATCTATTTTACTTGAGAGGGATGGACGTTGGCTCGGTCAACGTCCCTTATTTATTGGCTATGTACTTGAGGTTGTTTACTGCTAGGAGGAAGATTGGGGTTCTTATCTCTGGAGGTCAGTTTGTAGCTCGATTAGCCAAGCATTTTGGACTCCTGACGGAGGAGAGGCTTCGGGGATTGACTGTTATTACCCCTGCACTCCCGGTTATTGATATGACTGAGTTAGTGAGGTTACAGATCTGTATGGAGATTAATGACACATGGGCTTGGGTAGCCCAGGGACCAAAGAGGCAGCCCGATGCTGCGGCTGGTGCCCATAAGGCCGTTGAGGATGCTCTTGCTGTTGATGATGATATGCCTCAAGCTGTGCCACCACCACCTAGGACTTAGGGTGAGAGGATTGCCCGACTAGAGGAGGAGGTACATGGTATGCGTAAGCTGCTTTAGGGTCAGAGTGAGGTGTTGGATTACATGACCCGAGACTTTTCCAAGTTTGCTACGTGGACTGTTACTAGCCTCGCGCGGATGATGGACATAGCTGGTTTGGCTTATACGAGCTATTCTGAGACACCTGATGAGTATCAAAGATGCACCAGGCAGAGGACTGGTAAGGCCAGCACCTCCACAGCCCAGCAGGACCCACAGCAGCCAGACCCATGATCCCTCTACTCCTTATCTTTTGTTTCTATCTCTTGTACATTTATATTATCTATATCATGTTGTACCTAAACTTAAAACTGCTTATCTTTTGTATATATATCATGGTATGACGTTTTGATTTGTTTGTGTATGATAGAATCAAGCCTGGCAGTAAGTTCAGTACCATAGTTCATGAATATGTTACGGAACCAAGCAGGGTATTCACACCAAAGAGCAAAATGGAGAAGAGAGAGTGATTCCAAGTAAGGGAAAGTTGAAGAAAAGTCTAACTTACAAACTTTGTTGTAAACAAAAGTGATTCCCGGGAGACAACCCTGAATGTTATTTAATTTTATTGAGTCTATCTTCCCAGACATCAATACGATGTATCTGCTCTATACCATACGGCATATTGATTGTTTGGACATTATCAGTCTTTACTTTTTACGCACTTTAAAAACATTATTGTCAGTTCTGTCAATACGGTGTATTCATGCACATGATACGGCGTATTCATGTACATGATACAGCGTATTCAACAGACTGACCTGTATTTAGATACTTTTTACAGGTTTCTCGATACGACGTATTCCGGTTTATGAATACGGAGTATCGATCTCTTGTACTGTTTGTTTAGTTTAGTTTAAATTAACCGTAGATACCAAAATAGGAATACACATGTTTTTCCTATATTTTACAGGACCTCGTGAAAGAAATATCGACGAATATTGGTGGAGAATTTACAAATCTGGAGATCTTGAAGTGTTGGAGTCTTGAAACTTCAAAGCGGCTGTTCAACACACGAATTCTTTCTCAATAAACTCAACTTGGAGAATCTACCGAGCAAATATCAGGGGAGTTTCTCATTCTAATTCTTTTTAATTCCCGTATTTAATGTTTTATCTATACAACGAGGACGTTGTATAATTCAAGTGGAGGGATGGAATTAGAATGTATACTTGTCCTAATTTTCACACTAAAATGCTTAAATTATGCTCAAATTTTAAAAAATTTCAAGCATACTTTTGTGAAATTACTTGATACATAACCCGCATACAATAACCCTTGTTAGATATTATGAGGATTTAACCTTATCCGTTTCCAAATGTTTACCTAAATTCTATAAAATATGAGTATGTCGGTGATGTTGTAGACTTTAGAACTTGGCTTGGTATATCACTCAAGACCACAGTGATGAGTATTATGGATTTAGATGAAGTAACTTGTTTAAATTGGTAAATTTTAGGATTACACCCAAATCACCTTTACATGTTGCTTATTAACTAACTACACCGGTTAGTTAACCCCCGTATAAACCCTTTGTTTACTCTCATTTTAAGAGTAAGATACCCCTAGAACAACCCATAGAGCCAATCCTTTAGGAACTACACCAATTATTTGTTTCGTTACACCTTTACGCCTTAGCCTACCCTGTTAGATTAAGTTTATTTTACAGTTACTAGCTGCTTAACGTGTAAAGTTTGTATTTCCCGAGTCTTGTGTCAAAATTTTCTATCTTTGGTACGGTTGGAAGAAATTTTCACATCACAAATGGGAATGTATATTATAGTCAAAACTCATGTATTTTTACTATCATCGCAATTAATGGTACGTCCGAAGAATGAATGAATTTTCGAAGGAATTATCCGGAATTATTATGAACATGAAGATGATGAAATTACACCGAGTTTTGTAGTATAGTGTTAGCAAAAAATCGAAAAAATTAGAAAAATCACAACAAAAAAGAGAAAGAAAGTTTGAAGATAATTGTTTCGCAACTACCGAAGGAATTACACGAAGGATCGATTATTCGTTGATACAAATCGACGATGTAGAGTATTGTATAAAGTGGAAGATATCGCCACTTGCCTTGTAATGTATGTAAAGTATAGGATGATTGGAAAGTTGACCGTTACGGGAACTCCAACTTAGGTTGTTGTTTTTTATCTATAATCAGGACGTTGTAAATAGTTGTGTCTTTATCATGGTAACGGTCAGGAAAAAAAATGTCTAGCAACTTGTATTTTAGACTTAATCTATTTGTTTCATAATTTTTGTTTAACAACAATTTATTTCCCTTTCCTAATCATTAACCATAGGTTTTACACAAATGAGGATGTGATCGAGCATGCATGTCTATTCCGTCGTTACGGCCATGTATGCATATGTCAGCTGCCTTGTTGGTTTATTACTATTGGTGAAAGCTAGAAGATTCATACCCTATATTACTCTACTAGTCCTACTCTTTAGCTTATTCAAGGTGGGAGTGAGCAGTCACATGTGTCTATTCCGTCATTACGGGTGTGTATGTGTGGTCTTTGTCGCCCTCCTGGAATATTAGTATTGATAAAGATTAGTTAGAGTAATCAACCATAAGTCTTATCATACAAACCCATATTTACCTTTATAAACTTGTTACTCCTTAGCTTTAGCGGTAGAGATGTGTATCCTTGCCAAGCTTATGATAGAATACTCGTCACGGCCGAGTAATTGAGCGAATTAGTTGTATGTTACCACATAGATTAGTTGAGTGATTTGAGTGTTTTCATCTTCCTATTTCGTGAGGTGTTTGGTTGTGTACTTGTAATAGATCAAATAAATGCTTTATCGGAAAATATCCTTAGGGATACATTTTTATAAACTTTTAAAGGCTACTTAAGGACAAGTAGGATTCAAGTGGGGGGATATTTGATGACATCAAATAACGTCTATTTTATAACATCATTTATCATATGTAATTAACCCATTTTGTGTAATTATTGCAAAGAATTGTTACTTAATCATTTATATTTGAGAATTGTAGTAATTACGGAGTACTTAGTGAATATTAGCAAAAGGCGCGCATTCTGGAGCTTAAACGAAGATATTTTAAAGATTATTATTCTGACAACCAATACGCCGTATCCATCAAGGAAGATACGGCGTATCCGTGCCTACACTTACCAAAGACCACAAAGGAAACAAGTTCAATACGTCGTATCCAGTGAAGCCCAATACGTTGTATTAGAGATAAAGTATGTGAATATTCAGAAAGATATCAAACGTGGTCCCTACTCCAAGAAACCCCAATACGCCGTATCCAATACATTGGATACGCCGTATCGACACCGACTCCAGACCCTATAAATACAAAACTCAAAAACGAGTTTTAAGTGTGCTAAATCATATTCTCGATACCTAAACCACAAAAGTCGATTTTCAAAGGAGAAAAAGAGCAGAAGAGGTCTTGCAACGCATTCCAATCCATAGGAGACAACGTGTAATTTCTTATACTTTCGTAATCGTTCAGTTTTTGGTATCATTCGTTAACTCGGTTAGTCTACCTTGGCTAAGCCATTATTCTTGTACTAATTATGATGTTTGAAGGCTAATACCTTAGGGTATTAGCCATTATTATGAATATCTGAATGCTTGGTTTTGTTTATATCTCCATTTCTTAATTTATCGTTGTATGCTTGTTTATGTTTATCAAATATACTTGTTTACATGCTTTTGTATGCGACCTATCATTCAACTGGATCTAGTGATACGGACCAAGTAATCTAGATACCGGGATAGCTCTCCATATAGTAATTTATACATCTAGATTCATAGGATCACAAGTATTGTCCTTCTAAAACCGTGCTAAGGATACGCTTCTGGCTTAACTAGATAACGGAAATTGCCTTTGGTTTATTGAACATATTGACTAGTAGGTAAATCTAGATAATTCAACAAATAATGTTCTGATTCCATTGGATAGTTGGACAAGTAGGCTACTAGAGTATAAATTGCCGTTAAGCAGTAAGTGGGTAAAGTCTTTATGAGCTAGGGTTTAACAAGATCACCATTGCTTTAATCCCTGAGATAGATTATAATCAGCAAATAAGGATGCATTATGCGGATGCTTTAATTGTGACATAATTAATGTGTCTAGGTCTTAGGATGAAGTCCTGCCTAAGTCTAAGAATGATATGCCTCTTCGAGATAAGTAATCATTGCACTGAATAAACAAACCAACTTCTAATCGGATTAATGATGGCTAATACAGTTTTCTATCATAAGGCTCGACCGCTCTTTTATCTTCTGTTAATTTGCTTGCGTGGGTTAAAGTGTCTTGAATTGATTGTAGTCACCACCAAACCCGTGCCAGTCTCTCAGGCTAAAACCTCCCTTTTACCTGTTAGAATTAGAATTAGAACTAACATAGGATTAGCATAGGTTTGACTTAGATTAGAATTAACTTAGATTAGATAACCAAAATATAAATAAATTAAGAGATTTAACCTCGCTTCAAGTGTTCGACACCCTACTTACCACGAATCTACCACCGACCGGGTACACTGCCCGTTAAAGTGTTGTTTTTGGTTAAGTCGGCAAAATATAAATTTAAAACTTGAATCATAAAAATATACACCACACAACGACACATCAGCTCCCAACATAGGATGTAAGTGACTGCCATCTCAGAAAAAAAATTGCACAAACATGTTAGGATGATCAATGATGGATGATATCAATCAAGAAACTAGAAAATATGGTAGCATTGTTTACTTTACAGTTCTATCTTATTTTAATGGATAGATACATCAACGCATCTTTTAAATATCACATAATGACAAAGCACGTACCAGAAGGGATCTTAAGGGATCAATCGACACTGCTAAAAATGATGGGCAACTTATACATTAGCGAAAATAGTAGATTAAGTAAAATGTTGAAACTGTTAATTTCTTAGTGCAGGTGGAAAGTGAGGCCTAGTTGTGATGACACGTAAACATATTTTGTCGACTGATTATTTTTTACAGATAATAATTGTGTTCTTTTATAATTACGAAATAATATTATTACAGCAATAATCTAAACCTTTTAAATAAAATAATAGGGGCCCCAAAGCCAATTTTAGTGAGGGCTCCAAAGCCAGTTTCTGTCTCATATAAGTTGAAGTACTATAGTATTGTGTTTAGCACTATAATAAAAGATCCAACTAACCATATATAAACGTTTATTACTGGAACACAAACTATTTTTTCCATCTTCTTGAAGTATGGAATTGGTTCCCAATCTTCCGGCAAAAGAAGCTTCATAATGTCAACTGCATGATACAAAACAATCAAAAATCCTTGTTAAACCCTGGAAGAAAGGTTTGTAGTAGCTACAACATCAAAGAGTTGAATTACGTGGAACAACGAATACATAGGCATCACCTTTGATAATATTCCCATCACTCAATAGCAAGTTCCTGAAGCAGTTCCAGCTTTGTTTAACTCAGTCTTTTGTATTCGTAAATTAAATCTTACTTGGCCACCTAACAACTCAGTCTTTTGTATTCTCATGTTCATTTATTTTCTATCACTTTAGTGAAGAACAAAAACAAAGAATAACAGTCATGAAAGCTGCAGTTTCTATGGTGTCAAGAATCTTCCTACAACTGACATATGTATGTTTTAATCTATGAGAGCAGAATATATAACAATAAAATTTATACTATGAATCCTGTTGGTGTAGTAATAATATACGTAATAATATCCAAAGTATAGAGAAATTTACTAAAAAACCTTGAGGACAAAGATTTAAAGTAAAAATCTACATAAAAATATCACACGTTTAACCGGTAAGTGATTACCGAGTCGTTTTCCCAAAGACTTATGAAATTAAGACCTCGTTTGTTATTTAGACAATGACTTGAATTGGTTCGAAGATGATTGTTTTCTAAAATCCTAAGAGAAAGCAAATAAAAGCACAATTAAAGCTAACTACGAAAAACGTTAACGGGATTAAGAAAACGCGACAAATAAGCAATTGAACTAAAATTAAACCCTAAATGCTTTTCTAAACCTTTTTCTAATCCTAAATGACTATTTAAAAGAAAATGCTAAGGAAATTCTTAACCGAGGGTAATTTAAGTTTAAAAACGAAGAAAACAAGAACGAGAACGAAATCCCGTTCTTTAAAAAGTGAACTTTCAAAATATTAACCCTACGAAAGTAAATTTCAAACCTAAGCCTAGAATATGATAAAAGAAAATTTTATAAAAAATAAAATTATTTTTTTGATTATTTTTTATTTTTTATGATTTTTTAAAGTTTTTAACAAAATTAATTCACGAAAAATATAAAACTTTAAGCTAAAAATCCTAAAAAAATTCTAAAAGTAGCTTATGATAAGTAGAATGCAAGAAAAATGAAAAATCCTAAAGTGCTAAACTAAATAAGCCAGGAAAAAGCTTAAAAACACTCGAAGTGATTATTATACTTAAAACTCAAAAAAGGGTTAAAAGGATTTAAACCGCACCTTAGGACGTAAAAGTCCCAAGGGCGCAGTGGTTAGTATGGTGTGTGTTGAGTGTTATGAAAGGGTTGAGGGAGGTCGAGGTTGTGAGTTCGAGCCTTGCTCACTTACAATTTCCCTCCTTCCTCTTTTTTTTATTTTTGCTAAAACCTAAAAAGCAAAGTTATAAAGCAGATAAAAATAAGCTATTTTTGTGAAATCAACTTTTTTCTAAACCACTAATAAGCTAGTTAACAGGTTAAAATTAGACAGAACATACTTAACAATTTTTTAACTTTTTCTTTAAAACAAAATTATACTAATAAGCTAAGATAAGCTTAAACCAAATCAAATAAGTTATGACTATCCTAAAACTACCTTAATACGCTAATTTAAACTAGAAATAAGCAGAAAGAATAAGCTATAAGCTAAACTCTTAAAAACTCTTATACTAAAACTGCTAACAAACACACAAACAGCAACTTTTGAGCTTAATTTTAGATAAGCAAAAAGAACCTTATGAAAATCTAACTTATACCAGCTTTAAAGACTGGCCAATAAGCTACTTAAAACTATAAACAAAATACATTTTGAACTTCAAATAAGCTCTGAAAAAGTTAAGTCAAAAAGCTACTTATGCTGATTTTTTTTTATGTTTTTGGTTTTTCTATGAAAAGCTAAATAAGCTAGAACCTAACCTAAATAAGCTATGAACTACTAAATATGAACCTAATAAGCTAGTTAAGATAGAAACTAAACAAAAACTTATGGCAATAAGCTAAAAATCACAAATAAGCACTGATATAACTGTTAACCAAACAGTCCTTAAGGCAAGTTTGAGCTTATTTTTCAATAAGCTAAAGGATCCTTATGAACTTTTGGCTTATACTACTTTAAAGTTTGACAAATGAGCTACCTAAATCTATTCTTAAAAAGTATTTTAAAACTCAAATGCTTAATGAAAAAGCTTAATAAAAAAGCTGCCTATACAGTTTTACCTAACTTTTTGGTTTTTTGAATGAAAAGACAAAAAAGCTAATTTTAAGCTAAAAAAAGATGACTTAATAAACTTTTTAAAACAAATTAAGCTAAAACAATATGAATCTTACCTACAAACTATTTGAATACTAAAAATTAAGGCCTAATAAATACTCTAACCCACTGAAAATTAAGATTGAAAAAGTCCTTTTGTCTGTTTTACTTATCTGATGCAGTTGACAATAAAATGAACTAAATTCAATGCTAACAAATGCAGGCCTAAAGCTTTGATTCCTACTACTTTAATCAAGCAAATCAAGAGCAATGAAAGCAATTACATTCACTAGAACAGATTTTAGCTAAAAACTTAGAACCTAGAATTTATGCTTAACAGGTTTAAGCTTCTATTTACTAAGCTATAAAAACTTGAATTAATCCTACAAAGAAAAATAAATCCAACTTATAAACTATGAAATTGAAGTTATTAACCAAACTAAACGACCAAAAGGATCCTGACAGTATTAACTTGGTTAGTACTGTCATGTCCCAAACACTCCTTTAAAAAGTTAAAACTCATTTTTAGCTTATAAATTTCAGATTTAATAAACAAATCTCAAATACCAGATGCTAGATAGCTTATAACAAACCTAATGAACTATTCTCAATAATCAAATAAGCTAAAATGAAAAGCTACAAGCTAATGCTATATTTTTTGGATTTTTCACTGTTTTTATAAACTAACTAGCAGATTAAGATCTAAGCTATTAAATGACAATACTAAGCATTAACCTACTAATATAAGCTACAATAAGCTACCTTAAACAGAAATAAGCAAATACAAAGCACTATTTAAGCTAAATGCAGAATTAAGCTATAAAAAGGAAAATGAAAACTTACAATAGCCTCTGCTTAAACAAGGCTTATTAATGCTCCAAGAGCTAGTCAACAAGCTCCAGCTTATCCTAGGATAAGCTGGTGTGGTCCTGGAAACCCATCCAAATTTGGTTTCCCTTCCATTAATAAGCTGTGGTATGTTTAAGGGTGGATTTGAGAGATAATAAGCTCATTTAAGCTTTAAGAGCTTAAATGAGAGTGTAGCTAGCTTAAGTAATGATTTAGACAGATTATTAAGAGCTTATTAAGTTTTATTAAACCATTTTACTTGTTATTGCAGATTAAGTAAAGACAGTTTAAACACAAGATTAAAAGTAAGATGCAAATTTTATTAATGAAAACTGAATTACAAAGCTTTTAATGAAAATTACAAGAGTTTAAACTACCATAAGCTAGAAATACAATAAGCTACACTACGTTTACACTAAAGCTACACTAGATGATCCGTTGTGAGTGAAAGAGGTCTTGTATTTATAGGCCTGGAGAGAAGGATCTAGACCTCTGCACACGCTCCCCTTGATTTGATCTTGGCCTTTCAATCATTGCCAATCATTGGATCTTCAATCTTAACCGTTGGATTAATAAGTAAGCACACGGATTACCAAGCTGGCAATCCTTATATCAGAGGCTTTGTGCTTCTTTTGGCTTGATTTTAGTACAAAATTCCCATCAAGGTGTTTTTCTTTGTAGCACGCGTGTCAACCCATTAAGCCCGTGTAGCCAATCACAAGCGTTTGATGACGCTTCTTGTGCCAATGTGGAGCTTAGTACTTGGTATCTTCTTTACCAACTAGGATAAGTGAAGGCGTGGGGTTTATATCCTTTTGATTTTTACATAGGGTAAACTTTGGGAAGATGATGAATAGTAACAACGAATTCCCGCGCCCTTTTTCCTTGTTTGTTTGACTTATTTGACCAGGGGTAAAAAGTAGGGACTTGGGCTTGGGATTTATAAAAAGAGATCGGGCCGGTGTAATTTTTAGGCTTGGGTAAAGGTAAAAAGGTGTTAGTCTTATAATAATCCTTCACAACAATAAGCAAACTCGAATAAGCTCTTAAATGAGCCGGTAATGAAAGAAAGGAAAAAAAGAAAGAGAGGAAAAGAACTAGGAAAGTTATATTAGAGAGAGAAAGTGGTGGATTACAATTGTGAGAAATGCAACCAACACCCTCTCCATGTGTGGAGAGGGTTTCTTTTATACCCTTAAGCCATAAGTGGCATGTGGGCTATCTACTTGGGCCGGGCTTGGCTAAACTTGGGCTTTGATCCCAAAACACGGACAATATTAGATTACAATCCAAGCCCGTTGAACCCGACTAGCCTATTACAATACAAGACCTAGTTTGACTTTATAAGACGGATAACATTCTTGTTTGACTTAATATAATTAAGGCTAACAATCTCCCCCAATGTTGAGGTCTCTTTCTTCAAACTCCTTCGTACCATCGATAACATTCTTGTAGGAGTTTGCTTTGTGGTGTGTAGAAACAAACAAATTTAATATACGTATAGTATTAATCTCGTAAGAATTCTTTCCAAAATACTTCTCAAACAAGAGAAATATAAGGTAAAAATCTCACAAAAGAAAACACAATTCGTATATTTTTATCCGGGAAGTACTTTTCCTCGGGTCGTGTCCCAACGAAATCGTGAATTGAGAATTTAGGAATAATTCGGAATCGAGCTAAGAATGATAAAGGGATTTTTGAATTTTTGATTAAACTACAAAATATAATAGCATGAATTAAAAACAATTAACTAGCACAAAATTCAAATGCACGGAACGTAAATCGCGAGCTAAAACTGAAATTTAAAATCTAAAACACGACTTTTAACAAATTTTATACCTAAAAATCACAAATTTTAAAAGAAAATTTTAGGAAAAAGAATTAGAATTTTTTATGTATTTTTGAATTTTTTATGATTTTCTAAAGTTTAATGAATTAATCAAAAATAAACTTTTTCTAAAAATTAACACTAAAATTTTTCTTTTATTTTTCAAAAATACTAGATTTAAAATGAAAATTAATGCAAAAAGAATTTTAATTTTTCAACTATTTTTCTATTTTTTATGAATTTTCTAAGAAAAAGGAATTAACTAAAATCTATTTTAATTTCTAGAAAATACAAATTTAACTGGAAAAATATAGAAAAATGATTTTTATAAACTTCAAAGGTGCAGAAATTTAAAGACACAAAAAGCCCCAATTTTTATGATCTAATTGAGCTCTAATTTTATCTATTAAAACTTTTAACCTAATTCTATAAACTAATTTCTAAAAATTAAATTCTATTTTATTTTCCTAAGAAAAACAGGGTAGAAAGTGAAAGAAAGGAAAGAGAAGGGTAGGCGGGCGAAATAAGGAAAATTTACACTACTATGTAAACGGGTAACCTTGAACTATCAACTAATTACGAAATAGACCCTACGCTTATGCTTATCTTTTTGCTTATTGAAAAATGAGATTTAGCAAAAACTCAAAACTACAAACTTGAAGAACAGCTTATTCCTAACAACTTTAACAAAAGCACTTTGCACTTTTATCCACAGAATAAGCTAGAAAATAAGCAACAAGCTAACTGTTACAGAAAGTGCTTGTTTAACAAGTATTTTGGATTTTAGCTTATTTAGAGCTTATTACTTGATGAAAGTTGAAACTAAAAGATGCTAATTATGACTTAAGATGTATACTAGAGGTAACTAAACAAACATTAGCTAGGTGTTAACAGGTTTAGGAAGAAATTCAAAATTGAAAAGAGCTAGTTTCTGCTGATGCAATGGGCTACTGATGCATTTGGCAAGGCACTAACTTGTAAGCTCAACTTTGAGGTTCTAACTCTCTAAATCAACTCACAAGGTGCTACTAAACTTATATTTGCCATAATAAAAAAAACTACTGAGCTTTAAACCTCCAAAAGTTGAAACCTCTAAACCTTTAAAAGCTGCCCTGGTGCTAAGCCTATTTTTTAAAGCTCTAAACCTTGTGAAACTAAACTTTAGCTTTTAAAACCTGCTTAAATCTTGCTATACTACCCTAACATGACTAAATGAATAACTTTGACAAGGTGCAGTTGACTTTAAGAGTCAAAGTAAGCCTAATCCAAACACTCCCTTATGCAAACTGTCAAAAACAAAATTCACTTAAAATCTATATAAAAGCTAAAACAACCTAAGCTTTTTATCTACTTCTATTATATCTAGATTGTTTAAGCTATTTTATCACTAAAAAGCTAAACTTATTTAAAGAAATAAGCTAGTTACTCTATGAAATTAATACTACTACTATTTATGACAGATTAGAAAAAAATTGAGATTAATAAAGTTCTATCCTAATGAAACTTTACTCAGCTAATCCATACCTCAACAATTATGATAATGAAGAGAATTAAGCAAACTATGAATAGAAATAGGCAAATGAATAAAACTCAAATTAAGCTAAAAATGAATCTAAGAAAATAGAACCTGAAAGTTATTGAGTCTCAGCACTTAAGCCACTCTAGTAGAGTGAGTGGCTTAGAAATCAATCACCTAGGTGGCACCTTGCCTCTAGACCTCAATAAGCTAGAAAATAGCTTATTTCTCCTTGTTGCTTGAAAATGAACTCAAAACACTTAGGTAATCATGACTTTTGATGTAAATGATGAGAATCTGAGTAAATGAAAGCTTAAGCAACAGAATTTGACTAAAAATGAGCTTATAAGAAGCAATAAGCTCAAATGAGCTTATTTAGAGCTTATTTGATGAATTCGTATTGAAATTGAAATCAAAGACCACAAAAAGCTTGTAAACTGAATGAGATTACTAGAATTGTAAGGTACAAGTTGAAAAGGAAGAGTACAAGAGCTTAAAAGCTTAATTGCTTAAAGTGAAAATTAAATTGCTTAAAAACAGAAAATTACAAAGTAGAATTTTGAAAACAAAAACAACAACTAAAAAAATGAACCCTAACACTCTATTTATAGAGAATTGAGGATGAGGAGTGAAGAATTCTAGAATACTCCATCCAATCCTAGCCCTTGATTATTTTCGAGTTGATTGTGGCCGTTTGATCCTCTTGATGAGGTGTTTGACCCAATAAATGGATTACACGTGTTTGTTTGTGATTGGGGAGGATTTATGAACAGGTTTGATGGTTTATAGAGGAGCGGGGTGTGGGAAAAACGGGATTGGGTTTGTGTGTAATTTTGGCGGGAAAGTTCGTTTGGGTTGTTAGGCTAACAAACGCGGGTTCAGTTTAAAAAGTATGGAGAGTTGACAAAATTGGTCCCTGCGATTGCACCCGCCCATTTGTAGTTATAAAGAAGGTTTGGAAATTACAATTTCGGTCCTTGTGTTTGTTTTCTTTATTTCCTTTCTTTATAAACAACTTTCTTCATTTTACAATCTTGGTCCTTGATCTTTAAAACTCTAAATAAGCCCTTTAGACTTTGAGAACTTGTCACTAATGGTCCTTGGCTTCATTATGTTGACCTTTAACTGCCTTTCTTGCTGTGTCGGCTGATCCGGCTTTGATCTTGGCTGTTTCTTCACTCTTTTTCTTGTCTCTTTCGTTTCTTGTCGGTTTTTGACTGGTTTTTCTTCTTTTTGTCCTTTTTAATCCTTTCCTGCACATTAGACATAAAAGCATACATTTTTCTATTCTTTTGGCATTTTTATGGCTTTTATTAGGCAAAATCCCGGGTAAATTAATATACAATTAAGCAAATATCATTACTCATTTTACACACACTCTTTAGTGTGTTTTTCTTATTTTCTCTCAACCATTATCTCTCTCTAACTTTCTCTCTCTAGATCTCTCTAGATCTATACATGATAAACCAGGAACTTCATCTAGTAACACACAGAAACACGAAGAACACCAGAAAGTTCAACATTATAATATCCCTGTAATTCCTTCTACAGGAGTAAACACTTCCACTGAAGGAAGCGGATCAAAGCCTAGAAGCAATACAAAGAAAAATAGGATCCTGCCTGCTAAGAGTGAGAATAAGAAGAAAGTAGAA
>BQNB010111874.1:0-22259 GCA_026074375.1 Tanacetum coccineum | reverse complement strand
TCAAAGTTTGGTTGCCGAAAAGACTGATATCTCATAAACCAGTGGTTCAAGGGATTCAAATCTGATGCACATAAATAGATGACGTTTGGACAAAACAGTTCAAGCCTCGTTCTTCATCAAATGACGTTTGGACAAAACAGTTCAAGCCTCGTTCTTCATCATATGACGTTTGTTCACACCAGTTCAGGCCTCGCTCTTCAACGATGGATGATGTTTGGACAAAACAGTTCAAGCCTCGTTCTTCATCTTGATGATGTTTGATCAAAACGGTTCAAACCTCGTTCCTTAATGTCAAATGGCGTCTGTTGGCATCTCTTCAAGCCCTGTTCCTTAAAGTAAAGAAAGGTGTACGCCTTCAGAGAAAAGGAGAGTGTACGTGTCAGTGCATTTATCCTTAATAACGAAAAGAGAAATCTTTTCGGTCTTGAGCTATTTTCGAAACACTCAATGTTTGTTAGCTCAAGTCGATGGCTTTCGTATTCTTCTGTACGAATCCAGTTTTTCAAAGAAAAGGAGAGTGTACGCTTCAGTGCGCTTTATCTTCAAAAGAAGAGAAATCTTCTTGTGTTTGACCATTCTCATTAACAAGCTTCATATTTTCCCATGCTTGTTTGTTAGTTAAGTGGACCAACGTACATCAGCTGGTATTATAATTCACTAGATCAAAAATGGCAATCGCATATGCAATTTTTGAAGGGGAGAATAGTGAATTAAATGTGATTAAAATGGTTTACTCTGAGTGCTGATCCTCGGAAGGCCTTAGAGATCACTCCTGCATGACAACATCATCCCTAAACCAGACTTAGCTTTGGAATTAGGTAAATCTATCAGCTTAACTGAAGCTGAAGAAGAAGCTGTTGCAAGAGAAGTTCATGCTACTCATGCAAGAATTGTGTCTGGACCAGACCCTGAGCCCGTGCAAGAAGACCAGACTGGATCAAACTCTGGAAAATTACATGTGTCTCTTGCTGGACCAAACCCTGAGCACATGGATGATGAATTCCTCGCGACAGCCTACCCAAAGGTTCATGAAAACCTGAAGCTCATAACAGACGAACGTGTCATCGAAGAAAATCCAGAAAGTCATTCTGGTTCTATGTCTTCCATGAAAAATCTCGATGACACTTATAACTTTGAGGGATCAATTTCTTTATGACAAACTAACCGAAGATGATCAGGAGAAATCTAAAGTTATAGAGGAGTCTGATTCCACCATACCTGATCCAAGTCATCAGACAGTAACGTCAACTCTTCCAGTGATTGCTCCCTTCACAGATGTCTCATCTACTAAGCCGTCGTCACTGGTCACTCCTCCACCAATCAACACGGAAGCTACAACAATCATCACACCTCTCCCTGAAATCACTCCATTCATCTCCCTTCAGCTAAGAGTGGCAAGATTGGAGCAAGAGATGTCTGAAGTCAAGAAGACTGATCACTCTACCGATGTTTTGGCTTCAATCAAATCCCAAGTTCCTACGGTTGTTGATAAATATCTAGGAACAAAACTTGATGATGCTCTCCTTAAGATTCTTGAACGACACACTGCAGATTTAATCGAGAAATACTCTGCGCTGCCTGGCCTAGAGTCCATCAAGAATCAAGAATCTGAAAAGAGTCCAAAGGAGATTATCAGAATCAAAAGGGAACAAGGTGAGGAGAAACAAGATTCAACTTACTCCATCAGGTCAACAGACAAGGTGGCTCTTAAAGAATTTGATCTAAAGAGTGCTCTCTTCAAACACATGAATAAGAACAAGAATGCAAACAGAAATCCTGCCAACTACCATCTATACCATGCTCTTATGGAAGCTTTAATAGCAGATGAAGATGCCATGGATAAGGAAGTTGCAGTCAAGGTTAAAGACCACAAGAGAAAGCATGACAGTGATGATGAAGAAGATGACGATGATGATGAAGGCCCTTCAGCTGGATCACACCAGGGTAGGTCAGCAAAGAGAAGAAGACCCGAATCTGCCACTTCTGGGTCAGCTCAGCCTCCTTCGAAAGATGATCACCAAAGCTCAAAGAAACCATGGGAGTCTGATGCATCTGCTTCCATACAACATCCAGCTCTTACCTCAACTGGATGGTAGATCACTAACACAAGAGATGATGTTGTTAACTCTCTGATGCATATGCTTCCAAACAACATCTAGATCACTGACACAAGTCTGATGCATATGCTGAATCTGAACCCGAGCCCACACAAAGAAGATAGTCTGGTATTGCTTTCAGAGATTCCTTTATTGTATCAAAGAAGAGGTCTTCTGATTCGTCTAAGAAGCTCAAGGGTATTCAAACTCTTACTCCTGCTGAACAAGAGGCTGCTGACATAATGAAAGCTCTCAAGGAAAGCAAGAAAATGAGCAAGAGACAGCCTGGAACTGGAGGCTCAAATGAAGGAACTGGTAACATACTAGGGGTTCCTGATGAGTCCACAGTCATCTCTAGAGCCTCAAGTGAAGGAACTGGATCCAAGCCAGGGGTTCCTGATGAGGAAAAGCTAATTCTTTAGTGGGAAGCAGATGTGGTCAGTGAACATTTTGACAGAGATGATAATGCTGGGGATGATAATGAGGAAACTAAGCCTGATCCTGAAGAAATATATAAGTAAAAGATGAACCAGGAAAAACTACTATGGAAACCGAAGTTGAATCCATGGTCACTGTTCCTATCCAACAAGTTTCTTCATCTGTTCCTTTACTGATACTTCAGTCATCGATCTCTCATCTCCTAAACCAGTATCTCCTCCCTGTCAAGAATCATTCATTACAACTTTCACCACCAACATCCGCACTACAGCAGAGCAGTTCAGTTCTTGAAATGGTCAAGTCACGGCTCCTGTGCAAATCAGTTCAGGACCTGCGCCTTCTTTGATGACTCCTGGATACATCAGTTCAGGACTCGTGCAAATCTCAGTTTCTCCAACACCATATGTTCCACCATCCAAGAAAGACTATGAGATCCTGTTGTAACCATTGTTTAATGAGTACTATAATCTTCCACCACGAACTGTTTCCCCAGGTTCAACATGTTTCGTGTAGTCTTGCTTCAAGAACCTGTTGTTTCAACCGTACACCTTATCAACGAGAAATTGATTTCAAGATTCACCTTTTTACTTGTACACTCACAAACCACTCAAGAAGAACAATCTCATGTTATTCCTACTTGTGTTGAAGAAGATGATCATGGTATTGAAGTTGCACACATGGATAATGATCTGTAATTTGGTCTTCCAATTCCAGAACCTAGTTTTGAAGAATCCTCTTCCCGAATTGTTATCCTAACCTACGTGCATTCAGTAATCAACCACAAAGAACACATCGGGAAAATAGACCTAAGGATCATCCGCTGACATGATTATTGGTGATCCCTTCCAGACGGTATCCACAGGACTTCAAAATACAACCGAAGCCCTGCTCTGCTACTTTGATGCCTCTCCTCCTCTTCAACGTGAACGTAAAAGTTATAAAGATGCATTAACCAACTCCTGTTGGATTGATGCCATGAAAAGGTTCATGAGTTCGAACATTTGGAGATTTGGAAGCTAGTACCTCGTCCAGTTCAAGTGATGATTTTTTACCTTGAAGTGGATTTATAAGGTGAAATTAGATGAACTGGGAGGTGTTATGAAAAACAAGGCAAATCAAGGAGCAAAGGAAAATGGAGTGGTTGAACTTTACTTGTCTGGTACATAATTTCAGCTGGCAGAATACTTCTCCAAACCTTAGGACAGATAAACTTGAATTTTCTCATGAAAAAAGGTTGGAATGCAAAGGCATGCCTTAGAAAACGATGAAAAAGTTGGCGGACGAAATGAAGAGTTATCGAGTGGTTGTCTCTTCATGTTTCATTTGTAAATATAGAAAATAGAAAACAATCAAAAAGATTTTCATTTTTTTTAAAAACTTTTTCAAAAACAAAATACAATAAATTAAAATCAGAAAAATTCCATAAAATATGGTTTATTTCTGACATGTTCTTTCTGGGCCATCGATAATATTTACGGGTTTAGAAATGTCATTCAATATGACTCGGTTGCTGAAATAAAGTTCGAACAGAAGTTTCAAATGTTTTTTCACAATAAACTTGTCAAAAATGGTTTGCAGTTATTTCAGATGCAGCCTGGTCTTCAAAATTGAGGAAAGCCACGTTCGCCAAAAAAGACGGCTGTTCCTAACAACGGTGTGATTAAGTTCTCACGGGGCATGGATTACGTCATATTCGTTGCACCCTCGATCTAATGTACGCTTCAGTGCATTATTTCTTGATAAAGAAGAGAAGTCTTCTTTTTAACCAAATAATTTTTCTTCTATGATTCTTCAAAAATTATTTGTGTTAACCATGGTGGAAAAGGTGTTGTCTTTCAAAACTTAATCTGTCATCTAAGTCTCTCATCAGAAAAAGATTTTAAAAGAATTTTCTATCACTCAAACAATGTCTACAGCTCTTTAAATAGAAAACGGGACATTATTTGAGGGGGAGAAATGTGCTAATAATTCTTTCAAAACGATCTTTCTGAATAATCAAGGAGTAAACGAAAAAGGTTTGACAATAACTAATCATGATTTAAAGGGGAGTTAATTAATTTTAACTCATTTAGACTTTAGATGTTATGTGATTCAACCTTTAGGACTTAGAATGAAACAATGGAATTAGGTAACTTACCTCGTTTAACGTACTCAGAAAGGTTCTAGATTGATAGTGGTTATTGTTTTATAAAGAACGATGTTTTCTCAAATTATTGATTTCATAAATCAAGTTCGGAGTTAAATATTTGAAAAAGTTGCTACTAATCAAATCAGAATCAATTTTCGACACTACAAAACAGATTTTCAGAAAATCTCGACCACTCGAATAAATACATAGTTCTTTAATAGAATGCGGGGTCTATTGTTCGACGGGGGGAGAAAGTGTTTTTCGATTATCTTTCAAACATGTCCATGGTAATTATATGGAAAATGTTTTACTTAAAAGGACATACATTTGAGGGGGAGTTTTAACTCCAAGGGCTTCATTTGTCATAAGTTGTTAACTTTAGAGGCTTAAATATAATTTCAAGACTAGTGACTTAGGCTTATAACTATACTCGATCAATATTGCCAACACCTCATAGTTTTAAAATGCTTAGGTTTGTTTGGAAATAATTATGTAGTTTTAGAAGCCTTGAAGTTGAAGATATGTTTCTGATCGATTCTGTATTTCCTATCAGTTAATCTCTAAGCTTACTTTCAAAGGTAGTAGATGTTATTGTCAAAAGAGGTTTTTTTTTTATTTTACACATAGGTTTGATAAGTATGATGATTCCTTTAGATTGTCAGTATGAGCAGTAGTGTTCCCGGTCAACAACAATGAATGAAAGATCATACGGTTCAACGAGATATACAAGTTCAGTGATGGCACATTGACATGTATTCTGGAAACATTAGATTACAGAGTAAAGGAATTCAAGATCAAGCGGCTTAATCCGGGTTTAAATACGTGCTTCTGGACTAAAAAGGATGTGACAAGGAGCAAAGAGTTCATTAAGGCTATTAAAAGGCGACTGAAGACAAGAAGGATTTACCAGAACCTGGAATGCTTTGTTGGTGGACGTGTTCGTGATATTGACTACAGGCTTCTTCAGAGAACTGAAAGATATTGTCATTCCATCTAAAAGGTCAATATCATGTGTATTATATTGTCAACTTTGTACATTCTATAGTTATGTAGTTATCAATGTTATGTGTCAGTTATGAATTTTTCATGAGTTTCTCGTTAAAATCTAAATCATTTATAAAATCATCATAACCGACACTAACAGACTCCCTCAATAATTGAGGGGAGCATATATAGGTTCCAATATCTGCTTGTATTTAATTAGACCACTCTTTCTCCTAAATTTTTCTAACATATTTAAATCAATTGAGATCCTAAATCTCAAAGGGTTTGAAATTTTTAATCAGGGGAGAGAATGTGATTTTAATATGAAATCTGGTAAAAATGTGATCTATTAAGACTCAAGCAGGTACTCCTCCCTCCATGTGCCAAACAATTTTGATTACCGATGCATGTGTTGAGGGAGAGCGTTTCTTAATATAATCAAAACAATCAAGGTACAATGGCTTTGATATTTATATCACAAGTACCTTGGTTGATTTTTCAAATGGTTTATGGCAAGGTGAACTGTACCAAAAGACCGACCCTGTAATTACTTTATTGGAGTTATAAGGTTGGTAAGGTTAGGTATTAGTTCTCATGATCCATCCAGAACCGGAGGGATCTACCCAGGGACAATCCACTAGTTAGTGTAGAAGTCCTTAGGTATGATTACAAAAGGAGTATTGTGAGAGTAAGGGAATAGTGCGGACTGAGATGGAGCTAGTACTAGAACATACCCAACAAGGTATTAGTAATGAAGTATCGGTAAGCATTGAAGGCGTTGAAGAATGAAAAAGAAATGTTAAGATAAAAGGTGAAAAGAAAGCAGCCCTCCTTAAACATTAGGCAGAAACCGGGTCACTACATATGCTGTCAGAATCACATGGTTGATTGCTGACATTGAAGACTAGTATCATGGACCCAGTGATACGATGCACGACCCTCCCTAGCCACTCAAGATCCCTCAAAGGATTCTTGTTTCATTTCTCATAGAGATCAATACATTTCTATCATCTCTCTCACTCCGAGTTAGATGATATTGAAAAAGGTGGCAATCCACTCCAGCCTCCAACTACTAAAACCAAAAAGTACACTATAGAGTCTAGAGCCATGAGATCATCCATAAATCTCGTTAGGATACTAATACAAACTATGCTTGCTCATCACACACTGTGATTACAAGTAAGATTTTAAGAGTCCTACGCATTATCCTTGTGGTATTGCCAGAACATCCGAGTGATACGAAAGTACTCACAATGAAGATGAAAATCCTTCTAGAGCCAACATCAAACAAGCTCTTTGTAGGTGACATGTGAGATCCACTATGGATCAAACTTGTGACAAATGAA
The DNA here is from genome assembly GCA_026074375.1 of Tanacetum coccineum. Lineage (NCBI taxonomy): Eukaryota > Viridiplantae > Streptophyta > Magnoliopsida > Asterales > Asteraceae > Tanacetum > Tanacetum coccineum. The sequence continues at coordinate 15,267 of BQNB010111874.1, read as the reverse complement.
AAGCAACAATGGTGCGATTCTTTATGAATCAAACTTGTTCCAAGCAGTGAATTGATGAATAGTTTTTTAGTTTTTTAAAAAACCTTTTGATGTGCTCAACAACTGATTTTCGAGCACATTGACTGTGTATATCTTTCAAAACAAATGTGTTTCTGATGAAATTTGATTTTTACAAAAGGAGTTATGTGAGAATAAGGGTAAAAGTGAGAATGGGGAATAATGCGGACTAAAACAGAGCTAACACTGGAATAAACCCAACAAGGTGTTAGTGATGAAACCTTGGTAAGCATTGAAGGGGTTGAAGAATGAAAAAGAAATGTAAAGATAAAGAGTGAAAAGAAAGAAGCCCTCCTTACACTTATTAGGCATAAACCGGGTCAATACATATGCTGACATTGAAGACAAGTATCATGGACCCAGTGATACGCTGCACAACCCTCCCTAGCCACTCAAGATCCCTCAAAGGATTCTTGTTTCATTTCTCATGGAGATCAATACATTTCTATCGTCTCTCTCACTCCGAGCTAGATGATATTGAAAAGGTGGCAGTCCGCTCCAGCCTCCGACTACCAAAAACCAAAATGCACTATTGAGTCTAGAGCTATGAGATCATCCAAAAATCTCGTTAGGACACTAATCCATATTGTGCTTGTTTCTCACACACTGTGACAACAAGTAAAGATTTTAAGAGTCCTTCGCATTATCCTTGTGGTATTGCCAGAACATCCGAGTGATACGAAAGTATTCACAATGAAGATGGAAATCCTTCTAGAGCCAACATTAAACAAGCTCTTGGTAGGTGACATGTGAGATCCTCTTGAGGATCAAGCTTGTGACAACTGGAAAGAAACGATGGTGCGATTCTTTATGAATCAAACTTGTTCCAGGAAGTGAATTGACGAGTAGTTTTTTGAAAAACCTTTCGATGTGTTCAACAACTGAATTTTCTAGCACATCGAACGTGTATATCTTTCAAAACAAAAGTGTTTCTGATGAAAATTGATCTTTAGATTATAAAACTCTCGATGTGTCACAAAACTCTTTCCAGAGTGACACGCGACTGATTTTCAAATCAATTTCTCATTAATCAGTGGGTTTTAATCCACTGGTTCACTCATTCTGTGCTTTGTCTACTTTGAGACGCTCCGGTTTGAGAACGGCTAGTGCAGCTGCGAAACCCTGTCAAGGAGATTCTTTGGAGTTCTACCTGATCACAGGCAGTATTTATACTGACAAACGGGGAACCGTGGTTCTTGCAACCTTATTCAACGAAAGTGAACAAAGACACTTTCGTGTGTTTATTACTAACATATACTTGCAGGAATCCCGACGGTAGCAGCTGCTGGACAAAGACATGTCAATTCACAACCCCATGCTCACACTTCATATTCCTAATCAAAGACATCATGATAGCTGAAAGACTTACAACACAGCTTCCGCTACTCTGATGCTTGCTATCATGATCTAGAAAAGTGTGAGCATGCCGGTCCGAAGGTCACAACATCACATGGAGGCAATACTTCACAACAAGGATGATTAAGAGATTTACTGTGGCTGATGATCTCAAAGAAAGCTCAAAGATCACACAAGTCTAAGGAACAAAGCTCAAGGACCACTACAAGATGTACAATGAAGTCAATAAATGAAGAATCAAAGTATACGAGCTAAAGTCAGAAGAACATCTCATAGAATGCTAAAATTCAAATTGTGTTTTCTGGGGTGACCTCCCTTAGGGGGAGATTGTTAGGATTAAGAAAAAGACTCGGTCACCCCATGTATTTTCATGTTTAGCATAGCTCGTAGTTTTATTAAGTTATCGTTTGATTTATGGTGTGGGCCGGGTCTTTACCCACTGTAAGCCCACACCATAGCCCGTTTTATGGGGCATTTTTGTAAGAACTATTTAAACCCTCTCCACACATGGAGAGGGTGTTGGAAAAATCATTTGACACACACAACTTAGTGTGTTTTTCTCTAGTTCTCTCCCAACCATTTCTCTCTCTCTAACTTTCTCTCTCTAAGATCATAAGTGTGTGAAATATTGGGATCCTACAGTTTAGCTTTCAATGCAGCATCGACCTCTAAGAGGATGCGAGGTGATTGACTGATCACAGCTAGCAGATCAATCTGAGAAAAGAAGATTACAGTTAGTAATAAATAAATATCACCAAGCACAACGATCAAACTTAGACGTGACAATTTTTTCTTGCTTCCAAAGTGCATTTAATTGTACACAACCCTCCTAAATCATTTTACTTCATATGTAAGATAAATTATGTCATTATATTAGAGCACGTGATCTGTTCATATAAAAAATGTGATTCTGATAAACTGGACATACTTGTCTTGAGCCACACACATAAACTGCCCTTAATGAGAAGTTTCTTTACCACCCCTAGTCATATAAACTAAGAGAAGACAGACACCTTCAAATTAGGAGTAGAAGGATCATGTAGCCTCATGTTGCGTGGAAACGCACTAAGTACTATATTCCGCATCTGAATATAGTAAATATATTCAGATATATGTACATATTATGCAATCATCAACTAGTATATGAATAAAGGTTCATCTGAAAAGGAAGATTTGAATTACCTCACCTGCAGCTCGCTTTGAGGCAGACCCGTCTGATGCTAGAGCTCTTTCAGCACATATATGAGCATGTGCAACATTTTCAACGTAAGTGAAATCAAACATGTTTATACCATCCCCAATAATAAACTGTAATCCATAAACCAAAAAAGAGAAAATTAGTTATACAGATTACAAACTAGCAATCTCGTTTCACAAGGAGATAAAGTCCAAGTATTTTATTACCTTTGACTTCCCTGCCCTTGCTGCAGCAACTAAAGATGGAATAAGCAACTTATCACAAGACCAAAGATACTGCTAGGATGGATGCAGCATGTTAAAAGTCCATTGACGTTATTAGCCTTGATAACTAGTGCCTTTCCCTCGGCTTTTGTTTCAGAATATGAATTATTGTACTGAAACATTAATAGAATATTTTTGTTATCTAGCATTACCAGATAGATTAACACTCAAAATCAAGTATTCTAATGAGAATTAGTGATGGCTAAGAATAAATTCATTATTCTAACTATATGTTCCTCCCGTACCACCTCTTATCTACTATGAGATGAATAAACAAGAATCTAAAAAGAATCAATATGACCAGGTTGCTTCACTACAAGCTGTAAACTAAACTTAGCGATAGAAATAAAACCCCTTTGCTCAAACCTCAAGACTTCCAACCCATCACCTATGCGAAGAATATTTCTGCCCTGAACCATCCTTTTACAAAAATACTATTTGTGCTATAAATATTGGTTTCTTGACTAACAATATTATGAGAGAGAACTACAACTACTTTGGCTTAAACACTCATGTGTGGCCTAGTGGCGGAAGGCTTGTTACTGTCATCACTAAAATGTGGGAGGTCTCAAGTTCAATTCCTGCTAGGTGCGAAGAACCGTGAAGTGGCCACGCCAAACTCGAGAAGAGGGGAGGGCTTTACCCGGTATGAGTTTGCGTGGTGGTGGGTTACCCTATGGATTAATCAGCCAAAATGTCGGAAACCATGGTTACCCAAAAACAAACTACTGTGTCTTAAATATATGAAGAGTGCATTTGTTTTATTTTATAGAACCAGTAATAAAAAGGATACGCATACATCAAACAATTTGCGTGTAAGGGCTAATGGTCAAAGGATTTTAATAGTTATACCTAATTATGAGCGAAAAATATATATCTAAAACTAAATAGGCATTACCTTAGAAGGATATGACATTGATTCTTATCCATTATATATTCCATGTATCCCATCAAAAACGACACTGAGGGAACTAGTATAGATAAGCCTCTTTACGTTGAGCTTAGTACAAGCATCAATTATATTCTTTATGCCTGTAGGTTCGAATTTAAATCAAACTGCATAAGGCGTCAATCGAAATCATGTAAGAAGTGATATAGATTTTATGTTTATGTGGTGTAGGTGAAATGAAAGAAAAACTCAAAAAATCAAGGTGAAAAAAGCAGGGGAAAATCTCGCTCAAAAGGAGAAGTGAATGAAATGTTTTTAGATCCGTGAAGAATGTGTTGTGTTGGAGGGAGGTTTTGATTTTGGGGAAAAATAGAGGCGGGACAAGTGAAATGTTATATGGGGGAAATTTCATTATTTTGGAGGGATATGGTGTGACTATTGTAAAGTCTATAGTCACATGATCCTGCTACAATTAAATGTGACTATACATATTAGGTTTTGGCAAGCAAACACACTCTAAACTTTAGACACACATATTAACTTACGTGACCATATGTATCAAATTTTGGTTACACTTAATCATGTATGTCTATGGTTTAGTGTGACCATATATGACATTTGGTCACACTGTTCAAGTGTGTGACATATATTTGTCACTTTTAAATGTATATCGTGACTAATGCTTCAAACTTACTTTTCAGTTGTCACACATTTCAAATTCATATGTGGCTAAATATTCAGCAAAAAATAGCAGTCACTTTTAAATAATGTGTGACAAACTTGACTATATGATTTAGCCACATACACAATTACTTCATGTGACCATATATGGATTTTGGTCACACTGTTCAATTGTGTGACATATATTTGTCACATATGTATATATATAGTGTGACTAATGTTTCAAACTTATTTGTATCTGTCACACGTCCCAAATTATAAGTGACTAAATAATCAACAAAAAATTACCAGTTAAGTCTAGTCACATAAATATTTAAATGTGTGACAATGAAATTCTGAAATGGTCACACAAAATGAGTTCAAGTGTGGCTGTTTATTTTATCCTGGTACATTTAGTCACATAAATATCTGACTGTGTGGCAGTTCAAAAAACAGCATGTGTGACGAAATCCCAGATTTGTACTAGTGCTAAAATTCAACATTCAACGTAAACCGTTATCAAACAAATAAAAGTTTACGTCAAGCAAGTGCTATATAATTATTACGAAGATAATTTATAACTTTTGATTGTAGTTATACTATACTATATTAATACACAAAAGTATATGAAATAAATTCCCAAGTTGCCCTTGAAAATATTTCACACACAAATATATAATAATACGATACGTATGTTTTCCGATAAGTACTTTACCGAGTCGTTTCCCCAACGATTCGAGAAATTGAAACTCCGTTTGTTATTGGACAATGATTTGAATGGGTTCGAAGATTGATTTGATTATCTATAGCTACTAATTAAAAACTACAATTAAAATAAGCAAAGAAAAGTAATTAAACACAAAGACAATTAACGGGCACGAAAATAACGCGACAATTAAGCAACTATACTAAATTTTAACCCTAAGAGTGCCAAGTAAAATTCTAAACCTAAATTAAGATAAAAGAAAATTTTAAGAAAAAGAAAATTATTTTTTTGATTATTTTTGAATTTTTTATGAATTAAAAACCAAATTAAACTATTTAAATCCTAGAAAATAGCAAATTAATTCCTAAAAATTCTAAAAAATGATTTTTAACTTTAGAAAAATCTAAAATATTCAGAAAACTATTTTTAACTATTTTAAAAATCAAAATCCTATTTTTAAAATTAAATTTGAAAGCTTAAAAATGAAATTAAAAATCTAAAAAGGGTAAAAATGATTTTAATAAATGTAAAACTAAAAGTAATTATTGTAAATCTAAAAACTATTTTTTTGTATTTTTAAAAAGTATTTTTCTATTTTTTATGAATTTTTGAAAATTTAAACCTAAGAAAAATTATTAAAAATAAACTAGCAAATGGAAAAATGCCAAAAATTCACGAAAAGTCCTACAAGTATCAAAGAACAAAGGAAAAATTAAATCAGACCCACAACTTATCTAATAAGCTGGGGAATAAGCTAACAAGGCTACGACTTGTATTAAGGGCTTAAGACTAAAGAGACTATAACAATTAAATGAAAGGAACAAGGAATGGATGAGCTATTGTAGCATATTGGTAAGGCTAAGGGTTTGTGTGAGAGAGGTCTTGAGTTCGAGTCCTAGCGACAACTTTTTTGTAATTTTTTTTATTTTTGAAAAGCTTTAAAAGAAAGTTGGAGATAAGCTGGAAATAAGCATTTTTACTAAAAATAACTTTTTATGAAAAGCTCAAAATAAGCAATTAAACAGCTTAAAACCAAACAGTTCCTAACTTAACTAAATTTTTGGACAATTGCAAAACTTGTTAAGCTAGAATCCTAAAATAAGCTACCTTGAAACTAATGAGCTATCCTTAAGCTAAACTAACACTAATAATCTTAACTGAACTAAAATAAGCAAACTAAAAGCTAGGACACCTAATAAACAGCATTGACTAAAGACAGATCGAAACAGCCCTTATACCCTAATTAGTGGTTAATTTTGAGCAATCAAATAAGCACTTCAAAAGCTAAAACTACTTAATCTGAAACCTTAACCAAAATGTTCCTTAAAAGTGCTTCTTGAAAATACTTTTGAAACCTTTTGCTTATTGGAAAAGCTTAACAAAAAGACAATTTACTTAGCTTTTTCTGAGTTTTGGTTTTTTAACTGAAAAGAAAATTGGCTGATTTTAAAAAACCAAAACAGATAACATATTAAGCTGTATTTTAAAAACTAATTGCAATCTAATAAAATATGAGATTAAAACTACTTAAATGCTGAAGATCAAAAGCTCAAACTTATATTATCCTATTGAGTTTTACACTAGAAAATGACTTATTTGCTAAAAAACACTGCTGATGCAGTTGACACTTTTTTAAACCTTAACTCTAATTTTTTTTTTAAATGCAGACAAGAAACTTGATCCTAGATGACTCAAAGAAGCTAGTTAAATGCATTTTTGATAGGTCTAACTCATATAAACTAATTAAGCTCCAAATGCAAGCTAAACCTGAACTAACCTTATCTGATGCAACCTAGAGACTAGAAAACTTATGCAAACTATATTAGACCTAATAAAACTTACTAAACCTGCATTTTTTAACTTATTTGAATGATTTCAAACCCAAAACAAATGACCAAAGAGGCACAAGCATAACTAATGTTAGTACTGCTAATCCCAAACACCCCTTTAAACATAGAAAATTCTATTTAAGCTTTTGAAATTAAGATTTAAAACTCAAAACTCAATTACCAGGCTACACACAGCTTATAACAACCTAAATGAACATATATCAACCAACAAATAAGCCAGAATCAAAGATCTTAAAGCTATGCTAATATTTTTAGTTTTTTTATGATTATATGACAGATTAAAGTGAAAACTGAGATCTACACTAATTTAAGCTAAGACAGGTGATAAAATAAGTTCATTAAGCACAATAAGACAATATCTAACACAAATAAGCTAATGAATAAGCAGAATAAGCAAATGATAAGCAACTAGAATATTAAAATAGAAAAGGATATAGGGAACTAACCAAAACCTTAGCTAAACAAATGTTGAAATTGCTCAAAGGGCTTGTCTACTAGCTCTGGCTTATTGTTAATAAGCCAATATAAGTCCAATGAAATCTTCCCTTTCTAGTTCATCATCCAAAAAGCTCCAAGTCTAATAAGCAAGGGTATTTTAAGCTGATTTTAGATTTAAGTAGATTAGGTACTTATTAAAACTCAAATCCATGCTTATAGACTTGTATGAGCTTATGAAAGCTTATGTAACAGTAGCATACATTTAAGAGTGAAGTAAGCTTAATAGTAGAACAATTTATGAAAACTAAATGAGGATTCTATTAATGATAAAAACAGGTTACAAAGCTTGATTAAAAGGAGATTACAAGAGCTTAAAAACGAAAAGTTACATTTCAACTAAAACTTTTAACTAAAAATATAGGAAAAAGAGGATTAAGAAGATAGCTAAAAAGATATCTTGTGTGAAGGTGATGGAGTCCTTTTATAGCTACCAGGAGAACCTTCTAGGCTCCAAAATCAGTTAGACGCTCCTTCCAATCCTGGCCTTCAATCATTATCAATTATTGGAAGCTCAATCTCATCCGTTGGATCACTCCTTAGTTAACACGGATTGCCAACGTGGCAATCCGTGATGTGACATCTGTGTTTCTTCTGTGAGTGTCTCAAGTGTAAGTATTCCTTCCCCGTGTGCTTCTTCACAATCAACGTGTGTCCCCTTTATGGGTTTTGTCCAATGAGAATGCTTGGATGATGTTTAACTCTGCCCATGTGTTCTTTGTCACTTGAATTACCTCTCCTATCCCTCAATTGTGAATTGCCCTTTGATTTGAGGAGAGGGTACTTTGGGGAAGATGATGAACAGTGCACACAAGTTACCCGCCCATTTAAACTGTTATTTTTGGAGATTCGACTGAAGGTTGGGTAAGGGTTGACCTGGGCTTTTGGGTTGGGCCATGTTTAAAGGTTTTGGGCTTGGGTTTAATTTTAGTAAATGGGTATTTGGTTAATGGTAAATCGGATATGGGTTAATAAGGGTTTTAGCCCGTTTAGGTTAGGGACCATCCATGTAATTTTGGAAGTTATGAGGGACTAATTTGGGAATATTTGGAGTTTTTTGTCTTTTTGTGGTTTGACTTAGGTTGACCAAAAGTTGACTTGAGTTGACTACTGTTGATTTTTGATGGCATTCTCCTGGCTCTTTGTGTGCTCTTCCGTTTCCGTGTCCGTGTTTGTCCGGTTTTAATCGTTTTCTTGAGATTTTTACAATATCCGTACCTACACAATCACAAAAACAAAACAAGCAATATTCAAGAATTTTAAGCATAATTTTGTCTTTTAAGGGCTATTTTTGATATAAAACGGATATGTCTTTTCACACATATCAACTTTTCATATATTATTTTTATTGGTTACGTAAAACGCTTACGTTTCGCAATAAATTACATTTGTGCATGCATATAAATCCATAAACCCATCTATACTTCAACAAATACCCACTCTTATACCCAATACACAAAATTCATACGATTTTCTATCCTATTAACTATATATGCCGTCCCTTTTTTATATATAACACACAAGTAATAAAAATCAAATACTTCACTAATAACACTTCTAACTCCTCCTAGGGAGGAGGAGAGCACTTGTACTACTTATAACATTTCTCTAATCCTAGGTAAGTACATGTACTCAAACCAATTCTCATCCATGGTTTTACTAAGTAGTTTACTAGATATTTCTAGTATAAAAGGTAACCTAATGAAGCCTTAAACACACACAATATCAACTAGCAAAATAATCATACAATTCTCTCATTTCCTATCTATAACTCACGGGTCAAAATTGTCTTAAAGAAAGAATCATAATTTCTATTTTACCATGAACAAAAGCATACAAGTATTATTCGGGTGGTTATATAAGGTGTATCAAGGGTTTTCAAGAATCAAAGCTAGGGTTTTCAAAGGAGTATTTTGGTTTATAAAAAGGATTTAGGGTTAAATACTTGGGTTTGATTTGTGTATCATCTTCATCCATTCTTCTAAGGTCTAACATAAACCCTAACCTTTTCTAATTATTCATTTTCATATTAATATAAGTTTATAAATTAAAACAAACATGAACATGGTTCGAATATACATTTATCTATGATAAAATGATGTTATACAAGTGTTGATTTATTTATAAAGTTATTTGATAAATTAATTGTTAAAAGTTATTTATAAAGTTCATACATAAATAATTATGAGGACATTCTAATTGGACTTTTGGATACAAGTTGATAGACATAAATATAAGGACATAAAGTATACACAAGGTGTGTTATTAATTAAATTAGAGAACTTATAATAATTTAATTATGTTAAAATTTATAAAATAAATTTTATAAATATTTCAAACAGTTTGTATATACTGTTAACCTATGAATTTTATAAAGTATTTTCACCTAAGAATCTATTAGTTCATCTCATGAGGATTCCGTGCATATAAGGAACTCGAAAAATGGAGCTATAACGAAGAAGATATGAATTTTACGAGATTACGATAATTAAATATTTAAAATTATTTTTATATAATTTAATTTATAAAAAATGTTACTGTTTTAAATCTGATAAAAATATATAAATAATTTATGATGATAGATCATGTCAATAGGAAACCATGGATATAAAGAATGTTGGAAACGAAAATAAAACGAAGGAGTTATGAGTTTTGCAAGATTTAAAGTTATAAAAATAGTTTTATAAACAGTTTGAATTTACTGTTTTGACACAGATTTTTATAAAATCTATGAGTATTTTATTTTGATAGATTATCTCGTCATAATTTCGTACATATAAAGAACATGTAAAACGGAGCTAAAACGAGCAAGTTATGAGTTTTTAAAGATTTGAATGCACTATTTTTATTTTCTGCATTTACATAAAAATTACCAAGCTGTTACAAATATAAAAAGGGGTTTACGAGTGTTTTCGGGTCCGTTTGAGCTATAAAAACCTTAAGAAATAATGTAGTAGTACTTATATAATATTATATATATTTTTTACTTTATAAATATTATTTTATAAAACACTTAAACTATTTATGTAATATCATCATATAAACAACAAAAATATTAAATCAAATATTATTAACAAATAATCAATTGTTTGACAACAATAATATTTTTCTTTACGGATACAAATACTTACACATTTAATTAACAAGTACGATTTAAATATTATTTTGACTTTTATAAATTAAACAAAAACAATTTGGTGGTGATGTAACTTTATAATTTATATTGTGGTATTTATATTAAATACATTATACTCATACGACCTATAATTAATTAGGTTGCATTCGAATTTCACGAGACGTTTCACTTACTTGATTTATATAATCAATTCATTTCACTAGAGGTGAGTTTATAGCCCCACTTTCACTTGCTTTACAACTACTTTATAAATATCGAGGGAGAATACAAACTATTAGGTGGTGATATAACTTTATAATATACATTGTTGTATTTATTTTAAATACATCGTACTTATACGACCTATAATTAATTAGGTTGCATTCCGGCTATTCGTGACGATATTCTTTGTTGATTGTTACTACATTCGATACATTCACTTGAGGTGAGTTTATAGCCCCACGTTTTACTCGTTTTACATATACTTTAACACTTTTTGGGGTGAGAATACATGCGCATTTACAAATTGTTACATACTTGTTTTCATAACTTACTTACAAACTCATTTACATGATTGATTACAAACTCTTTTGCATGAACGTTTACAAACTCATTTACATGATTGATTACAAACTCGTTTACATACTCATTTACATATCTCGCGGTGGGATACATCACTTGTTTTCGCTTATGGACGCAACGACTTTACTTTCATTCAAATGATTACAGATTAGCTTAAGTGACATGAACTGTTAATTACGGTGGAGTAAGAGCGAATGTTATAAAATAGATCTATTTGAGGTTGACATCCCTGTTCGGGTAAGGAGCGCTCACTAGGTCGACGGATTAAACTAACGAACGTTATACCATGTCGTTACATTGAACTACATATACATGAACACTTACAGTGCCTTGAATAAAGTGGCATACATGCACGTCAAAGCCGCAATTTCATGAACTTAGGGTTGAAATCGTAATCATACTTTGTGACTATTGTATGTGTTACAATGGTCACACACTCTTTATAAATCTTTGATTCCAACATTTATACTTACATTTTTGGTGACTATTATAAGGATTAAAATGGTCAAACACACTTTATAAACCTTTGATTTCAACAATTTTACTTACATAAACCTATGAACTCACCAACTTTATGTTGACACTTTTAAGTATCTTTTTCTCAGGTGAATAAGATGCTTGACGTAATTGATGTGCAATGAAGTCCAAATATTTCAAGATTTCTTTTTAAACCACTCAACCTATGAACTCACCAACTTTATGTTGACACTTTTAAGCATGTATTTTCTCAGGCGTGAAAAGTCTACTGACTTAATGATGGGCTTGGAGTCCAGCTTACAAGATTTCTTTTTAAACCACTCATTTAGAGGTCGTTCTCTCCTATCTTGTGCAATGGTATTATGAATTAACGGTCTTGGACATAATTCCACTGCGACCCATTTTGGGGGTGTTACAAATTGGTATTCAGAGCCAAGGTTATAGAGAACTAGGTTGCATATTTTACCTAGACTATAACCGTTTTCACAAACATTGCATCACATCAAACTTTTTCATGTGCATACACACTACTTGCTTACTTGCTTACACTACTTGATTACATGACATATATATATATAGACATATATACATATATGCTTATATTCCCTTGTGTATATTTTTCATTTATTTATATAAGAAGTTATTTATATAAATACTAGAACATTTCTCAAGACATTATGAATGACATGATGGTCTTTAAATCTTTTATGATTTCACATAATACCGTATTATATAACATTGAAACATGTCATAGTACGCCGATCCCACAAGTTATCTTTATCATTCTTCGAGTTTAAACACCCGTCCCATACTATTAAAACACGACTTTAACCTGTCACCTCGCAACATTTCATCTTTGGAGCACGACTTTTAGAACTAAACTAATTTTATATTTTCTAATTTTAAAGAAAATGCCGCTAAAGAGAACCACCACCACTATGACCGATGCTGCCATTAAGGCACTAATAGCCCAAGGCGTTGGTACTGCGTTGGCTGAGTATGAAGCTAACAGAGGCAGTGGAAATGGCGATGATAGCCATGATTCTGGAAGTGGCAGAAGGACAGAGCGCGCTACTCGTGAGTGCACCTAGAGTGACTTTTCTAAAATGCCAACCCCTTAATTTTAAGGGTACTGAAGGAGTCATTGGTCTGACTTAGTGGTTCAAGAAAATGGAATATGTTTTCCATATGTGCAACTGCACCGTCGCATGCCAAATCAAGTTTGCTACATGTACTATTTAAGGAAACGCTTTAACGTGGTGGAACTTCCACGTTAATACTGTTAGTCATGAGGTTGCATATGGAATGACATGGAAAACATTAAAAAAGATGATGATTGATAAGTATTACCCGAGAGGCGAGATCAAGAAGCTAAAGATTGAATTATGGAACCTGATGATGAAAGGTACTGATGTGGTGAGCTATAACCAACGTTTCTAAGAGTTGGAACTGATATGCGGGAGAATGTTTCCCGAGGAATCCGATAAGGTTGAGAAGTATATCGGTGGTCTTCCCAACATGATTCAGGGAAATGTGATGGCATCCAAGCCAAAAATAATACAAGATCCAATTGAAATTGCAAATGATCTGATGGATCAGAAGATCCATACATTTGCTGAAAGACAAGCTGAGAACAAAAGGAAACTTGATAACGACAACCAAGCTCAACAACAACCTCCCAAGAAGCAAATTGTAGCAAGGGCTTATTTTTTTGTGTCTAGTGAGAAGAAGGAGTATGCTGGAACTCTACCATTGTGCAACAAGTGCAAGTTTCACCACAATGGCTCGTGCACTGTAAAGTACGCAAACTGCAATAGAGTTGGTCACTTGACCCGAGACTATAGGACTCCTGCTGCTACTAACAATCAGAGAACCCTCACCTGCTATGAATGTGGGAATCAAGGGCACTACAGAGTGATTGCCCGAAGTTAAATAATCAGAACCATGGAAACCAAGCTGGAGGTACTAAAGCACATGGAATGGTGTATGTCTTAGGAGGAGGAGAAACCGAGCAAGACCTTGACCACATGGAAGATGATATCAATGCTTAGACTCTATTTCTTTAGAAAATTCTTGTTGTAATCCTCTTAAATTCCTGTTGTATTGTGTGAATGATTTCAAGTTATCTATCAAATTAATGTGATGTGAAAATTTTGTCAAATTTACTTCAATTTTCCATTTATTCATGCAAACCACTCCTTAAGCATTATAACTTTATAAAACATTTCACTATCTTACAATAAACCATTTTACCATCGTTCGCAAATTATCTCACCAACATTTTATAAACTACCTTACAATCGTTTTACCATCACCTTATAAATTGTCTCGTTATTGATTTACAAAACAATAAACTGCATTGCTTTCATCACATAAACTATCATTTTACACTATTTTTGACAAAAATGAGCATCGCATCATTAGTCCTCAAATATACATAGCCCGATCACCTATGTATAATTTAGGAAGGACTATGTCAACTGAGAAGTAGTCACCTTAAAAACTTTTGTCAAAATCAATTTTCTACTGATATTCTAGAAAAACAAAAATTTTGTCTGCGTATTCATAAAACGTATTTATCACGAGAAACCAAACTAATAATCATAATAACTAAGTAAACTCTTACACCATCTCATTATAAAGTCAACATCATCTTATACCAAATCTTAAACCAAAAGGTCGAAGACGCATCGTTAGCTACCCTAGGACAATCTGTCGGCAAGTTTAACCACCATCAAGGAATTAAAACCCACACCTCCTCACGAACACCATTCCAAAAGGTAACTCAAACTGAATTTTAGGACGAAATTCTTTTAACATGAGGAGACTATAACAATCTGCATTTTCACGTCAATAAATATTCAACTATTTATTTTAAACTTTTACGCGGTTACTTTTAATTTCAACCGTTTAGTTAAATCGCGTAAACTAAAAATTAACATTCAACGTAAACCGTCATCAAACAAATAAAAGTTTATGTCAAGCAAGTGTTATATAATTACTACGAAGATAATTTATAACTTTTTATATTTTATTTTTATTGGTTACGTAAAACGCTTACGTTTCGTAATAATTTACATTTGTGCATGCATATAATTCCATAAACCCATCTATACTTCAACAAATACCTACTCTTATACCCAATACACAAAATTAATATGATTTTCTATCCTATTAACTATATATGCTGTCCCTTTTTTGTATATAACACACAAGTAATAAAAATCAAATACTTCACTAATAATACTTCTAACTCATAGGGAGGAGGAGAGCACTTGTACTACTTATGACATTTCTCTAATCCTAGGTAAGTACATGTACTCAAACCAATTCTTATCCATGGTTTTACTAAGTAGTTTATTAGATATTTTTAGTATAAAAGGTAGCCTAATGAAGCCTTATACACACACAGTATCAACAAGCAAAGTAATCAAACAATTCTCTCAATTTCTATCTATAACTCATGGATCAAAACAGTCACAAAGAAAGAATAATAATTTCCATTTTACCAAGAACAAAAGCATACAAGTATTATTAGGGTGGTTATATAAGGTGTATCAAGGGTTTTCAAGAATTAAAGCTAGGGTTTTCAAAGGAGTATTTAGGTTTATAAAAAGGA
>BQNB010111873.1:863-20003 GCA_026074375.1 Tanacetum coccineum | reverse complement strand
ACTACTTATGTTCAGATAGCAGCAAACCTGTTGGAAGAGGTGCTTTAGCTGAAGCCACTTTTTGAACGAGAGGTAAAAACCTAAAAGCTGAATGCGCACGTTTTCGAACAAGAGGTAAAAACTGTGAACATCATTTTACTTTTTCTGAAATGGACAAATTAGTAATAAGCACAAGCATTTTTGATAATACAAACGTCCTTTAAAATAATCAGATAAGCAAAAGCGCATAAAAATATAAGCCATCCCAAACACGACCTTAAAAAAATCGATGGTTGCAACTGTTTACGTAAGTGCCTATCTACCTAGATTTAAAGTATTTAAGCTGTTTTGAATTGGTGAATAAAATAAAACAGATTAGATACGCAGGTTTTTAAAACCGATAATGTGGGCTGTTTGGGATTACATATCAAGAATAATTAGGGAGTCTTTGGATTAATTAATAAATTAATCTGTTTATATAAATATTTAAATGCTCTTTTTCTGTAAGTTATGAACAAAGCAATCAAAGGGGCTTCTTTTAGTATTTCTTTTGTTATAGGTGTATTGTTAGATGGTAATTGCTCATGCTGATGCAGCTAGCTTATGACGTGACTTGCTGCTTTTCCTGACGCAGATTGTTGATGCTCCCATTGTATGGCAATGTCGACGTGACTTGCTACTGCTGGACAAACATCGAGAGGCTGTGAGTATACTAGAGTGCATTTGAATGGCTTATAAGAGAAAAAGGCAGGTGAATAAGATACTTTTGGTTTATAGCAGAATATATATTGAATGCGATATTATTGAGAAGGAAAAACGGGAAACAGCCACTATGGACATAACTTATGTATGTTTGGCTGATATACATGTGTAGTAGAGTATTATCGAGGTTTGTTTACGATGTTTAAGGGCAAGTTCGTGAGTGCGATATTATTGAGAAGGAAAAACGAGAAGCAGCCACTATGGACATAACTTATGTATGTTTGGCTGATATACATGCGTAGTAGAGTATTGTCGAGGTTTGTTTACGATGTTTAGGGAAAGTTCATACAAACTGATAAATTTGTTCATGTATATTTAATATTGCTACAATGCATGTTTATTTGAGTGTTAAAACCCCGCGCTCCGCAGCGGAACGCGGGTTGAAAACCTTGTTGAAATATAAGAATAAAAGTGATTGGGAATTTGAAATGCCAAAAGATATGTAAAATTGCATGTCTAAACTTGCAAGATAACATCATGTTGGTCGTTGTTTAACTGCTTAAGGCCGGTCATAGTAAAAACATAGGCCGACCTATATTTTTCATGCCACATTAGCTTTTTTTCTCGGGCGACTTATAAATGACATTTTAGCCACAATAAAGCAAACTATATCTTTTTGTATTAAAAAAAATTAACAACAAAATTAAAATTCATTAATACATAAAAAAAATCGATTACCGAAATGTACGAAATACAGAAATTAAAAACTAAACCTTTTTTTAACTAAATTTTATTTTAATATAACGGCTACAAATTTTAATAAAAATACTTCAACGGCACAAAATTTAAAACCTCCACTTTTCACTCATAAATACCCAACTTTCACACACAACTTTCACATACATTTTCGAAACAAGACATATTCTCTCCACATACCGTCGAAGAAATCAAAGAGTGTGTTCAAAAACAATATGAAATAGACGATGCCGCTCGTCAGCAAGCTATATCGCAGTAACCAAGCTGTTTAACGAAGCATACCGGGCAAAACAAGCTTTGAAGGAACAATATGCGGAATGCAAAGACATTCCGCAAGAAAGACGTGTTGTGATCGAAATTTTTTTGATCGACGAATCCATGAAAGATTACAAGGTTGAACGAAAGTTGTGGAAATGTGTGCAAAAAATACAAGATAATATCAATCACAAAATCCGTTGGATGCATAAAGAAAACAAATAGGAGCTGTTTTCGTATCGTAATATGTATTTTTATTTGAATGTCGTATTTTTTTATGTATTATATTTTCATTTGATTGACGTATATTTTTTTATGTACTGTAATTTTATTTTATTTGAATAAAATGTGTGTGTTTTAAATTAAATTAAAAAAAACTATTATATAGGGAAAACTATCCGTTAGGATATGTATCCGTTACAATACAAAATTTTAAACACAATACGAAATTCATTTATTTAAATAAAAATACAAACTACAATACGAAAATTTAAACACAATACGCAATTTAAAAAACAATACGAAAACTACAATCGTTCGCCTATTTGTTTTTTACATGCACCCAAACAACTTTATTATTGATTTATTGTTATAATTTTGTTGCCTTTCTAAACAAAACATCATGCATCTCATAGTCTTTATCAGATTTTTCTTTATAAAAATGTCAATCAAAACACGTTTCTCTTCTTGAATATCATTGCATTCCTCGTATGCTTTCCACATATCATATTTAGCTATGCTTGCATTCTCAAATTCAATGGCTAAGTTCATAATTGCTAGCTGGCGAACTTTATATTCCTCGATTTGTTTCTGGACCATAGCTTTAATTTCATTGACGGAATGTGAGAACGAACAAGCCATTAAAATTTTTGGGTAAAAATTAAAAGTGTATAAACGATGAAAGAATTGATGAAAATGAATAAAGTGTACATAAATTGTTTATGAAATGATTAAATAAGTGAGGTATTTATAATGTTAAAAAAAAAATTAAAAAGTTTACCTTTTTTTTATTAAAAGATGGGTGCATATACTCGGTCGAGTATACGACCCACTCATCCCAAATAGCAACCAACGACCTAGTCGTCCAAAACTCTTACAATGGTGGCGACCGAGTGGCGACCGACAAAAAATGAGTCGACCACAACAAATAATAATAGTCGTTATCAAGCTTTCCATTCCTCGTTTTTGTCTTTAACACTCCTGGACAACAATAGGAATGTTATTAAAGCTATTTTTGTCGAACCTTTTCATTCTTCGGCACCTTCTATAAAACCCGAAAAAAACAATCCACTTCGAACATAGGGTCCCAAATGTTCTTCTACAAGAAACCCTTAAAACAAAGGGTTTTCGAGTTGTCTCTTTCTTTTTGGCTATTTGCACTTGCCCATTTGTCCAAAAGTTTTAGATCTACATTACTAAGCTTTTTTGTCTGTTTGATCACATATTTTTTAATCAAAAGCCAGCTTTGCGAGTGATGATCTCCACTAGTTGAATGATACTTTAAGTTTAGATTTTCAGTGTGTCATGTTGTCAAATCATTCGTCGAAGCGACCCTATTTAAAAGAGAGGATTTAAATTATGGATTATGGCGTGTTGCGCCATAATTCGTCATTCGTCAAATCATATTGTCAAATCATTCGTCGAAGCGACCCTAGCAGCTACTTTGTATCATAAACATTGCTTGGTTGAACAGACTTGTAATAGCTTTCAAAGATTAGTTGAATCAGCTCTTATAAACTAGAAGCTACTTTAGGTACCTTATAAAACTAAGCTCCAGCTTTGAACTCTAGCTTGAGTTTTCAGCAGCTCTTGGCCTTGCTCTAGCTCCATATCCAACATCAACATAGCTAGTTTTTGTTAGACTAATTAGGCCCAAGCCCGATTGTGGGTTTGTGGTCCATTAGGTTTAGGGTTTTGGTTAAGTTGCTCAATGTCAGAGCTATGTATGTAGTATAAATACATATGTTATCTCATATGTAATACATTTAATCAATAAAAATATTTTGGTATTTTACATGGTATCGGAGTTTTAGGTTCAACCCACCACAAAATAGGATCTCTCCGTATCATCGACTATTTTGTGGTGGGTTGAACCTAAAGTTCCGATACCATGTCTAAAGTTCCGATACTATGTAAAATACCAAAATGAACTATTTAAGTAAATTGCAAAAATCGTCTCCTAAGGTTTAGCCAAATGTCATGTTCGTCCCAAATAGAGTTTGAAAGTGCATAGAAAGTTGCTATCGTCCCCAACTTTTATGAGTAAATTGCAAAAATCGTCCCTAAGGTTTAGCCAAATTGCATGTTTCGTCCCAAATAGTTTGAAAGTGCATAGATAGTCCTAAAATCAAACTATTTTGCAAAAAACTCGTCTCTGGTTAACGACGAAACATGCAATTTGGCTAAACCTAATGGACGAAACATGCAATTTGGCTAAACTATGTGGGACGATTTTTGCAATTTGGGTTATACCTTAGGGACGATTTTTGCACTTTCAAAATATTTGGGACGAAACATGCAATTTGGCTAAACCTTAGGGACGGTTTTTGCAATTTACTCTACTTTTATTGATTGAATGCATTACATATGAGATAGCATGTGCATTTATACTAAATCCATAGCTTTGACATTAAGCAAATTAATCAAAACCTTAAACCTAATGGACCACAAGCCCACAATCGAGCTTGGACCTAATTCGTCTAACAGTTTTGTCCAACATACATTAGATTTATTTAGGGCTTGTTTGTTAAAAAAAATTATTAAGTCATGTTTAATTAAAAGATGACTTAATGCAGACAGTCTCACTTTTACTACTTAATATTTTCAGTCATATTTCTCTATTAAGTCACAAACAAACAGTTTTCACATAACTTAATTAATTCATATTTTTTCATATTAAGTCAATTAAGTCTTTATCAAACACTATCTTAGAGTCTCTTGAGTTCAGATCTTAGGGCATGTTTCGTTTACGGATGGGTTTAGGATTTTGATTTGGATTTAAATGTGAATTAAGATTTGGATTTGAATTTGATGAAAGCGAGAAAAAAATGTAAAAATTGTTTGTTTTATGTTGAGGTTAAGAATAGAATAAAATAAATTATATTAATTTAAAATTTAAATAAAAATAAAATTTTGTGAAATAATAATATATCAATTAACAAAAAGTAAATTGCATTTGTTTACTATATGAAAATGAGAAAACAAACAAACAACCCACATTTATGACAAAAAGAAAAGTGCATGTCTGCAAATATATAATGAAATCAAAAACCAACAGTGGAAAAGTCATGATATCATCCGGGATTTCTTAAATCACCCATATTCAACCATGAGTCCCATTTTCTAACCCAACACCCCTAACCAGATATTTGCTATACTCATGCAGCCCAAGTCCAGCCCCCAACACCACATACCAAACGCACAATAGTACCTGATAGGTAAATTATTAAAGATGCGTCAAAACCAAGGTATAAAATGATAAAACCAATAATAAAATCTTGTAGAATTATGTATTACTATCTTACACATTACAGAAGTTAAACGACGCCGTTTTTGACCTGTGCACTATTCATTTTAAGCACTGTAGCACTGCTACAGTGCTACAGCACTGGCTAAAAAATTACTATCTTACACATTACAGAAGTTAAACGACGCCGTTTTTGACCTGTGCACTATTCATTTTAAGCACTGTAGCACTGCTACAGTGCTGGCCCAAAAAAGCCCAAAATTTTGGGCCGGCCCAATTAGTTTTTTTTTTTTTTAATTTGTTGGCACAAAATAGGGAGGAAAAAAATGTTACAAAAGTACCGACGTATTCAGATAAAAAAATATCGCGGTAAACTATTTCCGAATTGACTTAAAAACAGAATGGCCCAAAATTTTGGGCCGTCCGCCATTAGTTTTATTTTTTAAATTTGTAGGCAGCAAAATAGGGAAGAAAAAAATGTTAGACAAAAGTACCGACGCATTTCAGATAAAAAATACCGCAGTAACATTTCGAATTGACCTTAAAACAAGTGCCCAAAATTATTTGCCGGCCCAATTAGTCTTATTTTTTACCTTCAAGCATTCAATAAAAAAAATATCCTCTAGCTATACATTTCCGAATTGACTTATCGAGACGCCAAAAAATTTTGGTCCAGCCACAATTATAAAAAATACACGCGTAACCGTTTCCGAATTGGACAAATACTGAAAAAGTATACCTCGCACTAGTTAAAAATATGTAGACCGACAAAATAAAGCTAAACGAAGCAGGAAAAAATAAACTATAACACAAATAAACAAAAAAAAAACCGCAAAAAACAAATAAAAATTTTTAATTTGTTGGCACAAAATAGGGAGGAAAAAAATGTTACAAAAGTACCGACGCATTCAGATAAAAAAATACCCACGGTAACATTTCCGAATTGACTTAAACAGTGTCATTTTACACCATGAGACAAAAAAATAAATTCGCAAAAAAAATTAAAAAAAATAAAATTTAAACGCCACGCAACAACGCGTATGACCATAAAAATAAACTACTAAACACAATACTGAAAAAGTAAACCCGCACTATTAAATATGAGACCGACAAAATAAACTCGCACAAAATTAAAAGAAAAAATAATTATTTGAGAAGGGTTGACTTACTATTTATTTTAAGCACTGTAGCTACTGTAGCTACAGTGCTACAGTGCTGGGCCAAAAAAAGCCAAAAAAATTGGGCAGGCCCAATTAGTTTTTTTTTTTTTTTTAAATTGTTGGCACAAAATAGGAAGGAAAAAAATGTTACAAAAGTACCGACGCATTCAGATAAAAAAACAACCGCGGCAACATTTTCGAATTGACTTAAACAGTGTCATTTTACACCATGAGACAAAAAAATTAATTCGTGCTACAGTTCTGGGCCAAAAATTTTGGCCGGCCCAATTAGTTTTTTTTTTTTTTAATTTGTTGGCACAAAATAAGGAGGAAAAAAATGTTACAAAAGTACCGACGCATTCAGATAAAAAAATACCCGCGGTAACATTTTCGAATTGACTTAAACAGTGTCATTTTACACCATGAGACCAAAATAATAAATTCGCAAAAAATAATAAAAAAATAAAATATTAACGCCACGCAACAACGCGTAAGACCATAAAAAAACTACTAAACACGATACTGAAAAAGTAAACCCGCACTATTAAATATGAGACCGACAAAATAAACTCGCACAAAATTAAAGGAAAAAAAAAGAATTAATGACACGCAACAACGCGCGAAAAATTAACGCACCGCAGTAACGTGCAGGAAAAAATAAACTTACACTATTAAACATAAAAAAAATGTACGAAAAAAAAATTAAATAAATAAATTTAACGCCCTGCAACAACCCGCGAAAAATTAACGCCCGCAGCAACGCGCGGATATCTTTGGTTGTTTGGAGACAAACTTGAAAAAGTTAGGCGCGGCAACAATTTCGAATTGACTAAACAGGTCATTTTTACACCAGGAGACAAAAAAATAATTCGTGCTACCGATCTGGGCCAAAAATTTGGCCTAGCCCTATTATTTTTTTTTTTTTTTTAATTTGTTGGCATCAAAATAAGAGGAAAAAAATGTTACAAAAAGTACCGACCATTCAGACAAAAAAATACCGCGTGATAGTCGAGATTCCGAATAGACTTAAACAGTGTCATTTACAACCAAGAGACCAAAATATATAAAACTCCGCAAAAAATAATAAAAAAATAAAATATTAACGCCAACGCAACAAAACCTAAGACCATAACAAACTACTAACACGATACTAAAAAGTAAACCCGCACTCTTAAAATATGATAGCCGTCAAAATATAACTCGCACAAAATTATAAGTAAAAAAAAAAGAATTAATGACACGCAACAACGCGCGAAAAATTAACGCACCGCAGTAACGTGCAGAAAAAAATAAACTTACACTATTAAACATTAAAAAAATGCGCGAAAAAAAAATTAAATAAATAAATTTAACGCCCTGCAACAACGCGCGAAAAATTAACGCCCGCAGCAACGCGCGGATATCTTTGGTTGTTTGGAGACAAACTTGAAAAAGTTAGGTTGAACCCATCATTGCTTGGTCTTGTGGGAGCCCAAAAGAGCCCATTAAAATGTGGTCATCCGTTCAAGTTGGCATTATCCTTTTGTACTATGCTTTTTGTCCCTTTTTTTGCTTTATATGAAGTTATATAAGTAGTTAACTTTAAGCTTATATTTTATTAATCACTATACAATAATACTTCTTTTTCTTTAACCTTATTTTTTACTTTCTAAGGTACTTTGTGGCATTGATGATTTACATTGTATGACATTTTATAATTAAATAGTTACTAATCCTACTTAAACCCATACTACCTTTTGAAGTTTTCTCTCGCTTTTCATAATGGGAAACCATGTTCTGAAGTTAATTCATTAGTTTTGTAATTTGTACTGACCCGCGCGTTGCTGCGGGACGTTAATTTTTCGCGCGTTGTTGCGGGTCATTGTTATTATTATTATTTTTTTTTAATTTTGTGCGGGTTTATTTTTTCGGTCTCATGTTTAATAGTTTGTTTTTTTCTTATATGGCCTTATGTGTTGGGCCTCATGTTTAAAGGTTTCTTTTTTGGTTATATGTTTTTTTTGTGCAGGTTTATTTTTTCGGTCTCATGTTTAATAGTGCGGGTTTATTTTTTCGGTATCTATTTAAATAAGTTGTTTTTTTTTTTCTATATGAGTTTATGACTCGCTGCGTGTGCGGGTGACGTAAAAAAATTATAATTTTTTTTGTTTTTTTGTTTTTTTTGTCGTCATGTTTTAATATTTGTTTTTTTTTTAATGGCTTATGTGTTGGCCTCATGTTTTAAAGCTTTGTTTTATATTTTTGCTATATGGGCTTTTTTTTTAAAATGACACTGGTTAATGTCAATTGAAAAGTTGTACGTTCTGACTACTTCGATTATTTAAAATTAAAGTTGAATCGGTACTTTTGTAATATTTTTTTCCCTCTATTTTGTGCCAAAAATTAAAAAAAAATTGTGCCAAAAATTTTAAAAAAAATATAAAAAAATGGGCCGGCCTAAAATGGAAGCCCAGGCCCAAACCATTGTACAGTAGAAGCACTGTAGCTTCTACTGTACAATGCTAAATGTATGTATGTATAATTATAATTTTTAACACCTTATAATGGTTTGGTTGATTTTAAGGTTATAGGATCAACACTCGACTTTACGCTGCGTTCTCGAGTTTAGGACGGTAGAAAAGGAAAAGAATGGGAGGGGTAGAGAAAGAAAAGAAAGGATATCATAAAATCTTGTTTGCGTTCTCGAGTCGGACAAAACGGAAAGGAAATGCAAGGAAAGTGTGTATGATCCATGTTTTTAAGTTGAAAGGAAAGTAATGTAAATATGACAATTTACAACAATGCCCCTCTTGTATATTAGTCTTTTGTAGTTGGTGGAGGGTAATATAGTCTTTCTAACAAAATATAAGATTGTCATTTCCTTTCCTAGGCAATCCTCTCAAAAATGGGAGGATAACTTTGGTCCAAAATTTCTCTCATCTTTCCTATGTAAACCCTTTCTTTTCTTTTTTATAAAAACTTGAGAACACAAGATTATGTATATTTCTTAGCATTTCTTTTCTTTTCTCCTCAAAAACAAACTCGAGAACGCAGCGTTAGGGATTACAATCGGTATCTAGACGATGATTCGATTGACTCATGGTACTCTTTTGGATATTGATTGTGAATTTGTGATCTATTTCTGCATAAGCAAAGTTCTCGTGAGAACGTCAAGTATTATCGTTGGGAGATGATGTGAATTTGTCCCAAATCGCTTGTGAATTAGGAATTTAGGATTGTGAGCCACACATAACTAATAGCTTTCTCTGATGACTTAACTAGTCTTTCACTGAGATTAGTTTGCTCTATAGTTTCTTTTAGAGATATAACTTTTAAAAGATCATCCACACCAATCACTGATTAAAATAGCCATGAAAATATCAAATCACCCTTTTTTACACATATGATATCCTTAAATCTTTACAGAATCACATTTGATCACACAATCTAGCGAGTTGGCCACGTTGAACCTTATGAATGTGGCAAAACATATGACCCCATATGGTCTTCCCTTTAGGAGAAATCACAAGCTCATTTGGTCCCATCTCATCCAATTAACTAACTTTCCAATGATATAAATTTCATGAATCACTTCATTCCAAACCATAAACCACAATGGAGAATCAATACCGGCACAAAAGCAATTCCTCTGGCGACAACTTCACATTCCCAACAATGTCACCCGACATCCAAATGGACTTTGAATTAGCCGATCATTTGTTCTCAAACGGAAAATTCCTCCTTCACACTTTCCCTATTCAAACAAAAAGCTTAACAAGTTGTACTTTTTCAAGATCATATAGTGTTAGTAGTAAAGATTCACTTCTGTCTTCGCGGAGCAATAGCACAAACAGTCGTAGCAGCAGCAGTAGCAGTTGCAGCAGCGCAAGAACAAGTACTAGCGAGGCTTCCACCCCAAGAGTAACCATGAAAACCAACATCTTTCCTGAAAAGGGAAGTTGGAGCCCGGTTCATTACAGTAATAATTATCAACTTCCTGCTCAAAGGTGGCAGTTTATGGCTCCAGTTCCTGTACTAAACCGACGTACTTCCCAGAAAAGGAAAGGTGAAGACGAGAAGCGAAAAGGGTCACCACAGAATAAGATTTGTAACAAGAAAAAAGGTTTCTGCCAGAGATTTTTCCGGTGGCTTGCATCAACGTGTAAAGAATGCCATGCTATGGAGCCTTCCAAGAAAGCGTTTTAACTACAGTTTTTTTTCACTGTTTTTCTTAACTTTTTTCCGTCAAATTTTGCTAATTTGATGGTGGGAATGTATCTTTTTGTGATAAAGTTCACTAAGTTAATCCTTGTAAGAAAGATAAACATGTAAAAGATAAAAACAACTACTAAAATTTGCAGAATACAAAGATCACTATGTTTCTACTAAGCATTTATTCTTATTATTTTTGTTAATTTGATGGTGGAATTCTGCCTTTTTGTTAAGAACTTGACTACTCTATTCGATTCAAGAAACATAGACATGTAAAAGATAAACAACAACCTTAAAATATTGCTGAAACGAAGATTACTAAAAGTTTCCATCCACTTTTCATAACAAACTGATCACATAAACATTTGATCACTCCAAGAAGTTCTCCATGACATCGGTGTACATAGTTGGCTCGTGTTTCTCATGATTCAAACTCTGACCACCATCGGGTTTACCACCGATTCCTTCGGTAAGTGCATTAAAGAAGCTCAACCCATTAGGCCATTTGATGTCACTTTCAACATGGTCATGACCCATCATGTTATTCATTTGTGGTTCGGATGAATGAGGATGTAAGAACATGTGCGTCTCATCTTTAGGGCCGTACCCGAGTCTTGTAGGGTTCTGGAAATTTGGTGATTGCATTCGATTCTGTGCAGCCCAGTTGAAGGGAGGAGGCTGGTGAATCGGGCCTGTCGGTTGCTTTAACGGGATCCCAGTTGAAGAAGGTGATGACGCAGATGCAAATAACTGAGATAAGTAGAAGCCGGATTGGTAGCCGAGTGATTCAAATGTGTGTCTCATTCTAAGCACAAAATGAAGGTCTTCCGGTACCTAACCACTCATTAACACCTCAAAATAAGTTTTTCATGGTCCAAAAGGTGATCACAAACCGTTTTCGGCCACTTTTGCTTAAATTTAACTTAATAAACAAAGAAAAACATAGAACAATAGATGATACTCACAATCTTGCACGAACCAAGTTGCAATAGGCCATGACCAGCTTGAATCACAGCTATAGTCTAGCGAATCAACAAATCACAAAATAAATTAAAAGGGTATTGATCAAATGCTGAAAAAGAAATGAAATTGCAAAAAATCTTGAATAAAAAATGACATTTTACCTGAATTCCTGAATCAAACTGTTCATTCCATTCTGTTGGAAGCTGCAAAATCAGTAATCAATAAGGTCCAATTATTGAACAATGAATTCTAGTACAGTGAAGTAAGTAAACTAAAGTCCGTTTGGTTTGTAAATGGGTTTAGAATTTGGATTTAGAATTGCATTAGAATTTGGATTTGAATTTAGTGTAGGTTTAAAAATTAAATGAAGATAGAGAAAAATAAAATAGATTTGTATATTATATATTTTTTAAATGAATATAATATGTAAGTTTAATGTTTTTATTATAAAAAATAATAAAATTCAAATAAAAAAGTAAAAAGGCCCACTAAACATGAAAAGTAGGCAAGAAGGCAAGGTTTTGTACAAAGAATAAATCTGGGACTCGCACGTTTACTAACCAAACAACAATTTTTACTATAAACCCCAAATCCAAATCCAAAACCCATCAACCAAACGGGCCCTAAATGAAATTAATGAGTTTCAATTATTAATGAAAAAAGTAAAGTTTGTGTTCTTGAGAAGCATACAGCATCAAAAGAACTTTGCCAATAATTAGATATGCTTTGATCACTTTCTGATGGTTCCTTAAACACCCATTTGTGACACTTATCAGAAGCAACTTTTCCCATTAATCTGCACCACAGTAAATACAACCATCATCAAAAAACAAAACAAGGCCGATCGTGTTAAACGGGTATATGCACTTAGTGTTAAATTTTCAAAGAAAATTAATATTTTTTACACCGCTGATGGTGCTAAAAAGGTATGCACGTGTATAGCCTATGCCCGATCCTGGTCTAAGATCAAAATTGCTTATATGTTGATTAAAACTGCTTATTTCACACATTAGATAAATAATCACAAATACCCTCATAACAATTTATATGTCATATCAACACCTAATAACATGATAAACAATGCTAACTACCCCTAGATAATCTTCTTTTTGGGACTATATTGTTCTTAACTAGAAATTATAATAAACACCTACCAAGTACCCACCCTTCTCCATAATTATATAGCTGAATTGACATTTTGCTGAAAGCTTTTCTAACAAGATCTTCTCCTCCATCCATTTCTTCTAAACAATCCGCCATTCGTCCTCTGCAAAATCCATCTTCCCACATCAACATCCTGCAATAAATCATCACAGATTAACAAAATAAAACACACACAAAAAAGGCTTAACTTATAAGCACATAATCAGCTAGCTGAAAACTGCTTATTTCGTATAGGGGTAAAATGGTAAAGTGTGCAAAAACTAAATTTACTCTGAAATAAGCACACTTACTTTCATACAAACACTCAAAAGTGGTTACTAATTTGATAAAAAAATACACACAAAAGTGTAAACTTATTAGCATATAATCAGCTAAACTGAAAACAACTTATTTCAGTATAGGGCCAAAATGGTAATTTCCAAATAGCTAATTTTACTCTCAAGTAAACACAAACTCCTTTCATACAAAAACTTAAAAAGTGGTTACTAATTAAAGAAAGTGTAATAAACTGTTTGTTTTTCAACATAATGTGATAAACTGTTTAACTTTAACCTATAAAGGGTGTTTTGGATATCTTTTTAAGTGCTTATTGTACTAAAATAAGCAGTTCTGCAAACACTCAAAACTGCTTAACTGCAATAAAAAAAGTACTGCAATGACTTACAAGCTACCAATATCATCACCAACTTTACATCCATTACCACCTCTAACTCTCCTGAAAAATACCAAAACACAAAACCAACATAAAAAAACACAATCTTTGTAACAAATATCCTTAAATTCATAAGATATAAAAATAGAAAGTTTACGGCCTAGGACGAATAGTCCAAAAAACAGAGTAAGTCCAGTCAGAATTAAAACAAACACTTCTTAAAGCATCATGAAGTGCCATCATTCCAACTGCTTCTTTGTTTCTATCAACTGAACCTGACCCCACCATTTGTTTTACTACTTTTTTTAGCAAGATTTGCAAAGGTGATGAACACTAAGTATACTAGTGGATCATTTAGCTCATACCCATGTTGTAAACTTTTATAAACTTTGGTTAAAAAGCTAGTGTATTAAAAAAGAGTGAAAAATGAAGTGTTATTATGCCATGGTTGATGAAAGGCGGTGAGAGTTTATTATTTGGAAGTAAAATGAGTTTGGTTGTCCACCTTTAACTTTAACTACCATACTATAATTATTTATTATTTATGTTGCGGGTTAATTTCATTGATTAACTCACCAAATTCTTGAATATCTTTAAATGATGATGATATTTTAACTTATTCAAGTATTTAATTACCTTAACTTTTTTGTCGTTATTATTGAGAGATATGATTTGCACACGACGACGAGTAATGTTGTTTTGTTGGTTTATGTTGGAATATAGCAGTTTGCTTCCGCATTTTATACATTAGAAATATGTGAGTCTATTGAGGACATACACGTTAATACACAAAGAATACGTTTTATTACTTCACGATATAAATATTTAAATAGTCGTTAATTACGTTAATTGTTTAACTAATTTAACGTAAATATTAAATATAAAACCAAGGGATTAAACTAGACAAAACTCGAACCACGAGGGGCCCATTGTTTAGCCGAATCCCCTAAGGTTCTAGAAGGGAGTGTTTGTTCGGTTATAAAGTTGGAGGGGGAAAAGAAAACAAGTTTTCTTGTTGTACAATAATTAGGGTTGGGTTTGTGCCTATATAAACACATACCTCATACCTCATTCTTGATTCATTCAATCCCTAAATCACTCAAGAATTTTCGGTGCTCCCTCCTCCTCTCAAAACTCAACCGAAAAGCCTAAAACCCTTTTAGGGATTTTCGGTTCTTCCTCCCTCAACAGAATTCGATCAACAACCCTTTTAGGGTTCTTGATTTTACTTGTTCTCCTAACTCGACGTTACTAGATCAACACACGGTGTTCGATTGGTGTTCTTCCTAGCTCGACGATACACAAAACCCACTTTAAGGGTTTTTCGGTTCGGTTTAAACCCTAACCGAATTAGGGTTTATTTGGTTTTCGGTGGAAACCCTAATTAGGGTTTTTGCTTGGTTTTTTATTAGCTCAAGGACTCACAAGGGTGCGTTTGGTAATCGATTTGACATGTGGTGTTTGGTTGTGAAGTCAAGTCTAGACAGCTTGGCGTGTTCGCTTGACGTGATTGTGTGAGCAACCGTAGAGGTGGTAATTTAACCACTAACTCGTTTTCAGGATCAATAGCCAGAGGTATGTTTACTACTCTTTATTATGTGTTAATCTATATGTTAAAACTAGATTCATTCCGATGCGTACTCGTAGCTAAACTGGTTACCTAGTTTGTTAAATCCCAACATTGGCATCACAAGTCAACTCGTTTTGGCATTAGAGTTACACGTTTTAAAATTAAATTATATGCCTTGTATCACGCCTAGAATTTATTTTTTGCTTGATCTGCTGCGTATTATATTTTATTTATTGTTTTCTTGCAAATATGGCAAAGATTATGCAAATCCTTGCCATAATTAAATAAAATATGGTAGATCTTGATCTTGAAAACTATTAATTGTTAATATAGGTTCAAAAGGAATTAGAATTAAATTGTTAATTTAGTAGATTTGTTTCATTTTTTATTATGATTATGAATTAATAAATCACACTATATATCTAAAAGATCTTAATTTTTATTTATGGTAATAAAATCTTTTAATTTTGTGGAAACTAGATCTTTTACATATTTAATCTGATTTTGTTTCCTTTTCCGGCCATAAGACCTACTCAATCACTTTTGTGATGAATGAGGCGATCTAGGCACATTGATGAAAATCTAGTGAGAGTCTTATGGTTCTTCAATTGAGGAAGACTCGCATGAGAACTCAGATATTACATGTTTACTTGTTTATTTAATGTCATCTTTAATATTTGTCTACTTATGTGCATAATTTTACTTGATTACTCGTTTACACGCCTAATATGTATGCAATATGGACTAATACTTGGAGAGAAAGATGATATTAAAAACCGGTCTATTAATTACACGCCTAATACATGTTCATTGTGACCTGCTATTTGTTTCGTGGAAAACTTGTTTTTTGTGAAAATTAATCAGACTCTAAACTATGAAACTTGTTTTCAAGATTAATTAAAAATTGGACATTATGAATTATTGGGAAGTACGGCTCATCCACTATAACAAACTATAAGAGAAGTTTAAGGCGGCCATTCCTAAAGAATCCAAGTTTTTAATATGATTCGTGCTGACCTGGTTCTCCGCTTCTTTGTGCGTTCGATTGGAACCGAGAACCAATATATTACTACAATGTCGTCTATAAAGGTTTTTCAAATAAGTGCTACAAAGTTATTTGCATGCCTCTTTGTACACGCTTTTGACACTTTTATGTGAATACCCTTATGTGAGAATTTTAAGTCTATGACAACCAACCAAGAACACATGCATTTGGCTTGGCTTTTTTGGTCAGACCTTAGGGTCATTCCAACCCATGGAGAATTTCGTTCACTGGTCAAACCTATGGCGATTTTTGCACGTTCTTATTTGATGGACTTAAATCGTGTATGCTTGGTCAGACCTTGGACCCGAGGCATAAAATGAGAACTAAACATGCTCATGACATTATTATATGATTACTAATGTTATGATAAGTCTCATAAATCTAAGAGTTGCATCAAATGCAATTAACGCTCGTCGATTACCTATTTCCCTACTTGTTTACTCATTGGTCAGACCTTTGGTAATAAGTGGGAGGTCAAGTTGGATCTTAGTCTTAATTAGTAAATTAATTGGGTAGTTAATTCTATTAAGAATTTAATTATCAAAAATACTAATAAATTTAAACTTTTTCTAAATGTAGATGACTACCACCGTAGTAAACAATTCGTTATTCAGGACGTTTTTTGAAAAACAAAGATTAACTGGATCAAACTTCATGGACTAGTACCGCGATCTTCGGATTGTGCTATCAGTTGAAGACAAGTTACCATACTTGGAGCAGCCAATACCTATTATGTCAGTTCCACCTGCTGGACAAGTACTTCCTCCGGATGTCCTTAACACCCACATTGCATGGGTCAAGGCTTTGAAGGAAATTGTTGGCCTTATGCTTATGACCATGGACCCAGATATCCAAAAGAATCCGAAACAACTTGGTGCATATGATATGCTAAAAGAACTGAAAACGTTGTATGCGCACCAGGCAGAGCAGGAACTTCTTCAGACTGTGAGAGAACTTCATGCGTGCAAACAGGAAGAAGAACAGTCTATAAGCTCTTACGTTCTCAAAATGATGAGTTATATAGACAATTTGGAACGTCTCGGTCATGCCATGACTCAAAACCTTTCAGTGAGCCTCATCTTGGTCTCTCTAAGAAAGGAATATGATAGTTTTGTGCAAAATTATAACATGCATAGCATGGGGAAGACCGTGACTGAGTTGCATGCTATGCTTAAGCTACATGAGCAAACTCTACCACAAAAATATACTGCACCTGCTCTTCATGCAATAAGAGCATGAAGGATCTAGAAAAACCAAAAGAAGAAATCACATAAGGCTGCTAAGGGGAATCAAGGAAAAGGCAAAGCAAAGATGGGCAATGCACTTGTGCCTGCGCCATCCTTTGCTCCCAAACCCAAGAATCCTCCAACACCCAAGAAGGATAATCCCGCGAAGGACGCGATCTGCCACCAATGTGGTGAAGTAGGTCATTGGAGAAGGAATTGTCTCGTTTATCTCGCCGAGTTGCTGAAAAAGAAGAAGCTATCTCAAGGAGCTAGCACTTCATGTATTTTCACCGTAGAACTCTAATCTTTTTCTAGTACATCTTGGGTTTACGATACGGGTTGTGGTACTCATATATGTATAACTACTAAGGGTCTCAGGGGAAGTAGGAAACTGAAGCCATAAGCTTTAAGTCTGTACGTGGGCGATGGTCATCGTGCAGCAGTTGAAGCTATTGGAGAATTTCACTTGTGTCTCCCTAGTGGACTAGTTTTAATTTTACACAATTGTCATTATGCTCCCTCTATTACTAGAGGCATCATTTCAGTTTCACGTTTGTACAAGGATAATTTTGTTAACCATTAATAAGACTCTAAACTATGAAACTTGATTTCAAGAATAATTAATAACTGGACGTTATGGATTATTGGAAGTACGACTCATCCACTAGAACAAACTATAAGTGAAGTTTAAGGCGGTCAATCCTAAAGAATCCAGGTTTTTAATAGGCTTTGTGCTGACCTGGTTCTTCGCTTCTTTTTGTGTTTGATTGGAGCTACCGTGAACCAATGTATCACTATAATATCAATTATAAAGATTTTTAAAATTAGTGCTACAAAGTTGTTTTTCATGTGTTGCTTGTATGTCTAGTATGATGGAAGAAAAGCTTATTCACATCAAGTGAAAAGGGCCAAGGTTCTACTTGGACTAATCTACACTGATGTATGTGGTCCATTTAAGATTATGTCAAGACAAAGAGCTTACTACTTCGTCACTTTTACTGACGACTTTAGTCGTTATGGCTATGTTTACTTTCTTAAACATAAACATGAAGTGTTTGAAACTTTTAAAGTGTTTCAAAAGGAAGTAGATAATCAACTCTGTAAGACCATAAAATCACTACGTTCTGATCGTAGAGGTGAATATATGAGTCAAGAGTTTTTAGATCATCTAAAGGATCATGGGATAATTGCCCATAGAACTCCTCCCTACACAGCACAACATATTAGAGTGTTAGAAAGGAGAAATAAAACACTGCTAGACATGGTTCGATCCATGATGAGTCAAACTACTCTTCCAATGTCCTTTTAGGATTATGCCCTTGAGTCTGTTGCACGCATTCTCAACATGGTTCCAACTAAGAAGGTTGATAAGACACCATACAAAGTATGGCATGGGCAAGACCCTAAGTTGTCTTACTTAAAAGTCTGGGTTTGTGAGGCACTTGTTAAGCGTGATATACTTACCAAACCTGACAAACTAGAACCCAGATCTATAAATTGTATCTTTGTAGGATACCTATAGGAAACGATGGGATACTCTTTCTACTACCCACCTAAGAAAAAAATATTTGTTGCTCAAAATGCAGAATTCCTTGAGAATAGTCTTATAAATCATGAAGAGGATGATCAAGAAATTAATGAACCTCAAAGTGACATCAATCCCATTCGTAAGTCCATAAGGACACGCCGTGCCCTAGATCGAATGTGTTTACACGTTGATGCTGAGGAGCATGAGTTAGGGGATCTAGGTGAATCCGCTAACTATAAAGCCGCATTGTTGGATCCTGAATCTGACAAATGGCTTAATGCTATGAATTTGGAGATGCAATCCATGAGAGACATAACGAACTCTGGGAGTTAGTTGATCTTCTTCCTGACTGAAAAACCGTTGGTCATAAGTAACTCTTCAAAAAGAAGACCGACATGGATGGAGCTGTACACACCTATAAAGCTCGTCTGGTAGCAAAGGGCTTTACTCAAACCCCAAGGATTGATTATGAAGAGACATTTT
>BQNB010111872.1:0-22259 GCA_026074375.1 Tanacetum coccineum | reverse complement strand
CATCAATTAGTACTGCCAGGCATGTTAATACTGCTGCATCTAAACCAAAAGTGAATGCTGCATCACCCACAAAATATTCTTATTTTAAAGCACATTCACCATTAAGAAGGCCTTTTAACCAAAAATTAGCAGCTAAAACCAATAATTTTAGTAAAAAAGTTTATACTGCTAAGGTTACTAAAGTAACTACTGCTGGGCCAGAAGTAGTAGTTAATACTGCTGAGGGAAAAAGGGAAAATGCTGTTAAGTCCTTAGCATGCTGGATTTGGAGACCAACAAGAAAAGTAATTGACCATATCTCCAAAGACAGTGGATCATACATGCCAAAAATATTTGACTATGTTGATCCTTAAGGCAGACTCAAGTCAGTAATGGCTTGGGTCCCCAAGAGAAGCTAATTCTCTTATTTTGAGTGCAGGGTAATCCATAATATGCTTTACAGGATCAAGGGATTTTTGATAGTGGATGCTCTAGGCATATCACTAGGAACAAGTCCCACCTAACAGTTTATCAAGACATTGATGGTGGATTTGTTGCATTTGCTGGAAGTCCTAAAGGAGGTAAAATCACTGAAAAAAGTAAAATTAGGACTGGGAAATTAGACTTTGAAGATGTATACTTTGTAAAGGAACTTAAGTTTAATCTTTTCTCTGTCTCACAAATGTGTGACAAGAAAAACAATGTTCTTTTCACTGAGACTGAATGTCTTATTCTATCTCCTGATTTTAAGTTACTTGATGAAAGTCAAGTACTACTTAAAGTTCCTAGACAGAATAATATGTACAGTTTTTTTTAATTTAAAGAATGTTGTTCCATCAGGAGGTTTGACTTGTTTATTTGCAAAGACTACAATAGATGAGTCTAATTTATGGCATAAGAGGCTTGGTCATGTATCATTAAAAACTATAGATACAATCTTATTTAGGGGGAACCTTGTTAGAGGTTTGCCTTCAAAGCTTTTTAAAAATGACCATACATGTGTTGCTTGTCAGAAGGGAAAGTAGCACAAAGCCTCCTGTAAGACCAAGCTTGTGAGCTCTATCAGCCAGCCTTTAAAATTTTGCATATGGATTTGTTTGGTCCAACATATGTAAATAGTCTAAATAAAAAGATGTATTGCCTTGTTGTCACTGATGACTTTAGTAGGTTTAGTTGGGTTTTCTTTTTGGCCTCTAAAGATGAGACTAGTGGAATCCTTAAAACATTTATCACAGGCATAGAAAACCAAATTGTAGGAAACTAAAAGGGGGGGGGGGTTGAATAGTTTACCGGTTAATTTAACCATTTTAAAACTTTGCTTATAAAATGCTTTCATTCGAGTTGTATGTCAAACAATCAACAATATTGCATAAAAACTAAATATCTAATGGAATGAAACTAAGTTACAATACCAATATAGAGAGATTAAAGAATAGAAACGATCAAACCAGACACCAAGATTTATAGTGTTCGGCTACGAAGCTCCTCTGCGTTCTACTCCCTCTCCGAGTACTCCATCGAGATTTCACTATGTCAACAGCTCCCTTTATGCGGAAAAAAAACCATTTACAGTCGCTTTACTTTTTCCGACCTCAATATAGATGATCGAGTCACTAATCTTAGCTAGAACCAATCTAAGACTGCATACTAAGTCTTTAACACTCACAAGATATATTACTCTTGGTTTAGACACTTATATCCAAATCACAAATACACAATTTACACAATGGATCTACACACACATCCACTTTACACAATTACACAAGTTAATATAATGAGACTTGTGTTTATTGAGGAGGAAGAAGGAGATCTACTTATTTAATAATTCGTAGTGGTGAATACGATTGTTCTTCTCTTGCACTTGATTAGAAAAAGAAGGGAGGAAGAAAGAATTAATCACTTGAAACAAGATCAAGGTATGTTAGTGATCAAGATATGTGTTTTAGAAAGAAAGAAATAAGAGAGAAAAATATATCTGAGAAAATTCATGGCAAGAGGTACAAATTTTCAGATGGGGTGGCCTAGTATTTATAGGGGACAAAAAATGCCTTGGTGTGGCGCGGTCCGGCGTCCTTATTAATTAGGGGGGCCGCCAGGCCTATAAGGGGGCCGCCGTAGACTACGCTCCTCTTTTTGTCTTTTTGTGGGGAAGGTGTTATCTGTTTTAGTAATTACATTTTGGGGGAATATTCTCGTTTCCAATTTATTATTCTTTATAATACATTTCTTTTTTTAAAATAAATTTTTGTTTTTCTATATTTTTATAAAAACACTTTTGTAATAAATGTAAGGTTTAAGAAAAAATACTTTTTAATCACTAATCATGTTTAATGATTTGTTTATCCATACCTTAAGTGATTAATCTTCTAAAATAGGATTAGGGTAATAATATTATACATAGTTTTATTTTTATCGTAAACTATTTTTTTATTTTCGTTATTATCAAAAATCGAGGGTTCGAAATCTATACATTACATTTCTTAGACATTATTTGCTGATTATACAATTCCCCCTTTTGATGATGAACAAAAATATAAAACTCATTTAGTATAAAAACTTAGAGGGTTTATTTAAATTACTAATGAGTTTAATTCCATTTCTCCCCCTTTTTGTCAATCTATAAAGGTATGATCGTTGAATTGTAATAGATGAGAATAGAAATCGCACGATTAATAAGTTCCTTGATTGTATGATCCCCTCGTTCGGGCACCATGGGAACGATCTTACGATATTTCGTTTGCTACAAAACAAGGTTTAGAAGTATAAGCTACAAGACAAAATATCTTTCAAGTTTAAAAAATTGTATTTAATTTAACAAAGAAGAGTTTCATACCACCAACATAAACTCTACATTAGCACAACCAACTAATATATTCAAGCATAAAACTAGGAACTAATACAAGGATAAAGAGACTGAATACTTCATAAGTTTAAATGACTTCATGATTATAGAGAATGACTTTTTTAAAAAAAATGTCTTTGGATTTTCCATTATTAAGCCATTTGAAAAGGGTCTATGGTGGAGGTGGAAAATGGGTTGTGAAGGCGGTGGTTAGAAGATACTCGAGATGAGCAAACATAATGTTCATTTCATTCCTCGAAGGTTCAATGGAGTTTACGGTTGTGGAAATAATAAAATAAAGTTGATCCATGAATCGTCATGTAATTTAGTATAGTGGATGTCCCATGATAAGAGGTTGATGTGGTGGTGGTGATGGTGAAGGTAGGGATTGAGAGATTTTCAAGGCGGTGTGATTGGTGATAGTGATAGAGTGATATCCAAAGAAGGAAGGCTTTGAAGTGGTTGAGGGTTTAAAGGTCTAGGAGGGACATCCAATATATTCTCAAACAAAGGGTTCAAATGTTGAGGAGAGGTTGGTTCATTTGAGGATAGAGGTGAAATTTGAAGTTTTGATTAAAAAGAAGAAGATGTATTACCTTGGCTTGAGGAGGTTTGATTTGTGGATGGAGTTTTGGATGGTGCATTTAGAGGAGTTGGAGATGAAGAAGTGGTGGTAGGAGAAGGTGTAGTGGTGCTTCTTCATCACCTAGTGATGTTAACAAATAGTTGTCTATGCAAGGGACTTATGGTTAATTTGATCTTTTGGAAGGGTTTGAAGAAGAGCATTGGTGGAATTCATGGTAGAGTTTAGTTGAGGAAGATGATGGTAGAGGAGGGTTCATGATTTAAGGTAGAAGAGATGGATTGAAGAGGTAAAGCATGGGGTTTGAGGGTTAGAAGATTCCAAAATGTGTTTGTCAAATTGCAGAAATAATAGCTCTTGCCCTAGGATGGGATAGTGGTCAACTGCATAGAAATTTAGAAGGTCACAGTAGAAGAATCCGTGACCTTTGATGGCGGTCCCTTAATTACCCGGTGGTCCCATATATATTAAGGGGCCGCCTAGTATTTAAGGGGGCCGTTTTCTAGAGACAAACAAAATTCCCATAATTTCCTAAAATGCTGTATTTAAAGAATTTCCAAATTCCCCTTTTTTAGTTAAATCTATTTCATCATGAATCATCTAATACTCATTATCTAATTTCATAATATCAACTATCATGAGTTATATGGGGAAAGCATTTGTAAAGCAACCATTTATCAAAGATATGGCATGCATAATATCATTAATTTATCAAGAGTTTCAAGGGCATGCAAGCAATGTTTAGGTTGATAAAATTATATTGATCCTCATGGCATCTAAGTTTGACCATACTAAATACTAAGTTACTAATAAGTAGCATAAGATTAAACATCTAATCATAATGGATTAGTAAATAATATAGATAATAATTGTCATAAAGCAATTTACTCATTAGCTAACTTCCTCATATTTCTCCTCAACAATCTAAGGCTTTTTTTTGATTGACCTTTTCCACCACGTTGTTATCTCTTAAATTTGGCACTCTGACGGATTGAGGATTTCGGTTTGGCGGGTGTAAAAAGGTTCCATGTTTTGGTCGACATTAGGTGGGTTTTGAAAAACTTGAGGAACTTGATTGGTTAAGGAATTGACATAACGAATGGGGGAAGGAGTGCTTAGAAGCGAGGTTCCTTTGTCTTTCCATTGTCATCTTCCATCATTGAGATGAGATGAGGTATGGTTGATCGTAGGTAGGAATGACGATGAAGTAGGTAATGACGATTCTTTTTGCCACGATCCTTCTTGGTTTTTTCGCTCTTGTTGAGCGACAGAGGATTCATGAATCGATCGTA
The DNA here is from genome assembly GCA_026074375.1 of Tanacetum coccineum. Classification (NCBI taxonomy): domain Eukaryota; kingdom Viridiplantae; phylum Streptophyta; class Magnoliopsida; order Asterales; family Asteraceae; genus Tanacetum; species Tanacetum coccineum. The sequence goes on along the minus strand of BQNB010111872.1, from coordinate 17,563 downwards.
TTTTTTCGTACAATACCATAAGACTCGTTGTACAACTCGGGATATTCATTCATGATGAATTTAAACAAGGAGTTAATAGCATACCATAGGGTAGAATAACCCTAGCCTTGCTTCAGTGCACCCACCTTCTTTGTTTTGCCATTAATAGGAGGATTGTATCTTTTGGGCTGTTACGGCCTCAGTAAAAGCATAAAACAAAGACACGCAGGAACATGATCCCAATTACCCCTAGACATAAATAGGTTTTCAGATGATTTTCCTCTATAAGGTTTCAAAGTTGTAGATTTCTACGAGTGGATAATTTGATAATCAATGAACATCAATCTCTCTTCAGGAACGGATGCGACGGACTTGACCTTCTCGATCAATTTGAATAGACGAAATGATGTCCTCGATGGAAGGAGGGTTGGTTTGATATGGGACCTTGAAGGGATATCATATGACCAACTCAATTCATAGTCTCCACATATCGTATAATGCACACACGCTCCTTCATCAGGGAGCGTCAGCATTTAAGCAAAAATTTTCAAGAGAGTAGGAGAAGAGTTGATTATTGATTGTGACAATTTCGACAAACATTTGACTTATCGGAATACTTAAAACGATCATTGATATAAAATCGAGAATAAAACGACGGACATACTTGTTCATTCGATTTCAATAAGACACTCAAAACTCGACAAAATGAAACATAGACCGAAAATAGTTGTAGAATCGTAAAGTTATCAGAAAACCACCCGACCCTCTATGATGTGTAACGTTCTTCAAGGTTTCTTAGTTATTTAATAATTGATTTTTTTCTATTGGGTGAGAACGGGAATTTCATGTGCTTATAGGGATATAGTGTTTGTATTTTTGTAATCTTCAGAAGATTTTCGAGGCATGATTTCCAGAAGAGAATGATATTCTCTTTTTATTACGTTTCAATGTCATTTTTCATGAGCAATGTTTGCTAGTGTGGGCGTGCCTAAATGTAACAAACTGTTGAGTACGATTAACTCGGCCTAAATTTAAATCATAAGGAGTTAACCAAACGTCCTTAGTTTAATTTTAATCAACCAAACAGTAAAAAAACATATAATATGAATTTATGTATTAAATAATTTGTTCAATGAGATACATTATGCATGTGTTTGAATATATTTTTAGGTTGTATTGTCAATGCATAACACCAATTTTATTGTGTTCTAACGTGAGTGATTTTGAAAACTAAATTGAGGTTTTGGTTCAAAAATCAATTTTTCATTTAATCATTCATAATGTATGCAATCTATGTCTCGGGAAGATATTTGTTGTACATTGTATCCTAGTAGTCTTTATCAATACAAATTGAAGAAAATCAAAAATCCAATTTCAATTTTTGTGTTCTTATGAAACCCTAGACTCAAATTGGAAGAAATAGATGAAATAATTACAATTGATAATCTTTGTGATGTTAGGATTGATTATTATTGTGATTTGATCATTTAATGATGTTTTAATGGTTGGGATTTGAGTTTGGCTGGGTTTGTTATGTGTGTTCGTCAATGGCAGCCAGTAATGAGTGTTTGATTTGTGTTTTGGAAAAAATTTTGTTTAGAGTTCCATATTATGGTTGCTGATGGGCGGTTCCTATTCCTGGCAGTCCTAAATATATTAGGAAGCCACCTATATGGGGGCCGCCCTCAGTAAAGGGTTTTTTATTTGAGTTTTTGACAAAAATTTAACAAAGAGGAGTGACATTTTTATTTACGTTTTACGAATTAAAAATGCTTAAAGTACTTAGGATGAAGTATTCAAGTTGTCACGACACGAAGTGGAACACTGACTAGAATCGAAACTAGAAGAAGGAGAAGCGGACTCATAAGATTTATGGTATGTGTTCAATCATTCCATAAACCAAGACGTAGATAGTTTAATCGATGTACGTTTAAGGGGTTTAGGTAAAGGATGTCGGTTGTTGTCGGACGGCCGACATTTTTCGATTGAGTTATGTCCCTTTTTTTTTTTATGGACACTTATCGCTGAAGAAAGTGGTGACATATTTCGATGTGTTTGTTACGAGAATGTTGCACCGGGTTTTTGCTAAGGTCAATCGCACCTTTGTTGTCGCACATGATGGAAACGTCGTCGAGTCGTACGTCGTAGTCGATGAGAGCTTGTTTCATCCATAGTGCTTGTTGACATGCCTTTCCGGCGCTTACGTATTCGGATTCGGTAGTGGATATAGCAAGAGCGGTTTGTTTCTTCGAGAACCAAGATGTCAAACAACATCCCACGAACGTACAAATACCGCTAGTGCTCTTTCGGTCCACATAATCTCCCGCATGATCAGAGTCGGCATATACTACGGTTTCTATGCCGGTCCCCTTAGGATACCATAATCCTAAGTGCGTAGTGCCTTTAATGTATCGGAAGATACGCTTAACCGCTTCAAGGTGAGAGGTTTTGGGAGCCTCTTGGAAGCGGGCACAAAGGCAGACACTAAACATGATATCGGGCCTACTTGCCGTTAGGTATAATAAACTACCTATCATGCCTCGATACTTGGTACTATCTACCGACTCACACTCTTCATCTTTCGTGAGTTTAGTATCGGAGGACATGGGGGTTTTCATTGGTTTAGAATCTTCTAGACCAAATTTCTTAAGCATTTCTTTAATATACTTAGATTGATTAAAGAATATACCATCTTCCATTTGTTTAATTTGTAATCCAAGGAAGAAGTTAAGTTCACCCATCATGCTCATCTCGAACTCGTCATGCATGATTTTGGCAAATTCATCACACATGTCTTGACAAGTCGAACCGAATATAATGTCATCGACATATATTTGAACAATGATGAGATTTGAACTTTTCTTCTTAGTAAAAAGAGTGTTATCTACCATTCCCATTTTATATTCATGTTTAATAAGGAAAGCTTTTAATCTATCATACCAAGCTTTGGGTGCTTGTTTAAGACCATATAAAGCTTTCTTTAATTTATAAACATGATCTGGTTTTTCAAAATCAATGAATCCCGGAGGTTGTGCCACGTATACCTCCTCATTGATAAAACCGTTCAGGAATACTTTTTACATCCATTTGGAATAGTTTAAAATCTAAGGCACACGCATAAGCTAATAATATTCTAATGGACTCAAGTCTAGCAACCGGGGCATAAGTTTCATCATACTCGATGCCCTCTTGTTGGTTGTAGCCTTGAGCAACTAACCTATCCTTATTTCGAGAAACAATACCGTTCTCGTCTAACTTCTTTATAAATACCCACTTGGTTCCTATGATTGTCATATTCCTAAGTTGAGGAACCAACTCCCAAACGTCATTAGCAACGAATTAATTTAATTCTTCTTGCATGGCGACTATCCAGCCTTCATCTCCTAATGCTTCATTCACATTCTTAGGTTCTATAATTGATATAAAACAAAAGAAGTTACTTTGGTTTTGGGCTTGTGACCTAAGGGTTCTTTGGTTAAGGTTTCCTGTGACATTTTCTAATGGATGGTTCCTAGATTCCTTAATGTTGACTATTTCATCGATCTCTAAAGTTTCATCCACAATGTCATTTTCTAGGTTTTTCTTTTCGGTGACCTTAATTGCTCTTCCATCATTAAGTCATCATCCCCAACGGGTGATGTCTTAGAGGGTGGAGGAGTTTCATCGAATGTCACGTTAAGTGATTCTTCGACTTTCCTAATGTGTTTGTTTAGGATGATGTAGGCTTTACTATTTTGAGAATAACCTAAAAAGACACCTTCGTATGACTTTGGGTCAAACTAGGTAACGTAGTCTTTTGTGTTTAAAATTTGAAAACGCAACTGCTCTCCAACACTCTAAAATAATATAGTGTAGGTTTTCTACCTCTTAAGAGTTCATAAGGTGTTTCTTTTGCCCAGAAAGACACAAAGAGAATCGTTGAGAATGTATGTTGAAGTATCTACGGCGTTACACCAAAACTTTTGTGGTAACGATTGCTCATTCAACATAGTTCTACTCATTTCTTGAAGTGTCCTATTTTTCTTTCGACCACGCCATTTGATTTTGAGAGTTTACGTGAGCGAGAAGTTATGTGTAATACCGTTGGTATTGTAAAACTTTCCAAATTGCACCTCATTATCAAATTCTCTACTGTAGTCGGTTCTAATTGACACTATTGAACAACCTAATTGGTGAGGTACAAATGACTGCTGATGATAATGTATCTGCTACAGGACAACAGCATACTCAGCAACCTGAATTCATTAATGAAGGAGAGGTTGACCAGAATGCTGAACAATGTCATGACACATGTCCTTTGCCTGCTACATTAACTGATAACCAAACAACTGAATTTTCAAATCAATCTCTTGAATCTAAAAATATTCGTCTCAAAAAGACCGTTGCCCAATATCAAAAAGTTTTTTTTTGTAAGAATGGAACAGCATTGTGTTCATCTTGAACTTAAATAACAAAATCAAGCATTAAAAAGAAAGGGCAACATGGTCAATTTTCGAAAGTAAAAAGTAATGAAGCCAAGGTTAAACATGACATCGATGTAATTGAAACAATAAACATCGAATTGGAACATAGTGTGGCTAAATTACTCGCAAAGAATGAGCAGTTACATAAAGAAAAAGAGCACTTAAAACAGACTTACAAAGATCTTTTTTATTCTATCAAAAGCCACGAGTTACAACCAAAGACCAGAATGACTCTTTAAATGGCACAACAACAAAAAAGTCTAATGAAAAGCTAATGTACTACTCAGATTCAAAAAAGGGGTTTGCATTGCAGCATTAAAAATAGTTAAAGGAGAACTAACAGGAAAAGTGTGAATACTAAGATTTTGCAAAGCCATCAAACTTGGGAAAAAACTGATTGGATAACCACTCACTCAAAAACCAAGTCCGGTGTAGACAACCGACTATGCTTTTAAGTCTGAAAGAACCTAAGAATTTCAAAACTACGGTTTTGCCTCCCAAGTAGATTTGAACAACGACTTATCAAAACCAGTCACTACAGCATCATTTCCTAAGGGAAGAGAATCTGCCCCTGCAAAACCTTCATCACAATGATTGCACCAAGCTCATCTAGGAAGCTCAAACGACATTGTTCATAAACATCTACCTCGAGGAAGCTCAGAAAAAGAACACATGAACACTCCTAGATCCCTAAAAATTTTTTCTGACTCAAACATTTTGTTTGGCATCGCCATGAGATCAGAAATGTGTCTTTAATTGCCAATTCAAAGGACGCTTGTGTTAATAAAATTCCTAAAAGAATACAACTCTGCCGTGCTTAAGGAGTTCCATCCAATAAACAACAAACAAAAATAAACCCGTAGAGCAAATAAGGGTACAACAAAACCAAAAAGACAAACCCCAAAAGGACATAGTTTGTTCGGAATCAAAAAGACTACCATTGTGCTGAGAAAACAATAAGTCCTAGATCATGTATCTTAGGTGGCAACCAACGGGTAGAATTCTCAAGACTGTTTGTCTTAGATGGTTTTCCAACAAAGGATAAGACATCGCCTCTAGCACAACAAAGGTTGAAATGAAACCCCCAAATGGTTCAAATGCAGATATCCCAACAACTGTGAAAGCGAACAAAGCCTTAATTTCAGTGCAGGTACTACTCTTAAGACAGGACCATCGTTTCAATCCTACAGAGGAAGGACTCAGAGTTTGGTTGCGAAAAAGAAAGATATCTCAGAAAACAGGGCTTCAAGGAATTTTGATCTGATGATCACTGGAAATGATGTCTGATCACAACAGTTCAGACCTCGCACCACAACGACAAATGGTGTCTGCTGAAAATAACACTTCAGGCCCCGTTCCTCAAAGTTTTAAAAGAACTTTTGAATCGCATTCTAACCTTAGCAGATCAAGCCTCGGTCTTCATGGCTAATGAGTCTCCCTGTTCACATCATTCATCCAGGCCATCGTTCCTTCATCAAATGATACTTCAGATCATAACCGTCTCATAACTCGGAATACAAGACCACATCATAATGAACATCAATGTTCAAAGCTGGTCCAAAAGTTTTTCTCTATCAATCAAGACAACTACATCACGACAACATTATGGAATTACTATTCCACCATCAAAAACAATGCTAGAGGATAAACAGTAAATAAATACAAAATCAAAAAATGCAAAAAAAATTCAAAAAGATTCTTCTCAGACATGTTCACTTGGAATCGAATAGACATTTACGTGCTTAGAATGTCGATTAACATGACACGGGTGTGTAAATGAAAGTGTCGAGCGAGAGTTGCAAATAGTTTCAAAACATGTCATTTCTAATTTTCTAAATGGCTTATGTGCAAATGTCAGTACATAACTTCCCCCCAAACCAGCATCCGTATTGTAAGCAGATTCTGAAACTGTGATGTAGCTTCATAGAAGAAGAAGTAGAAGTAGACGTAGAAGTAGAAGATGGGAATCAGAGGATTAGAATAAGCAGAAGAAGCCAATCACATCAAACATAACTGCTTCTGTTTTGATGAATATCCATTCGGGGGAACATGCAAGAAATCATCAACATCTTCTCACGTATGCACATACTTCACACACTAACCATCCAGAGGTTGAAAGCATACAATCCATCTCCATAAGATAGAAGCAGACTTGAAGATAAGAAAGAAAGAAATAAAGGTGATAAAAGTACACATTTCTTCCCCCTGATTAACGCAATCTATCAAATACTTCCTTTTCTTCCCCCTGATTGCATTCGATGACCATCAAAAAAATCATAATCTAAGTACGCCCGTATATTCGATAGAACAACCATGTGTGAATTAGAATAAAGTCGGTTAAGCATAAGAATCAACTGCCGATAAAGAACCTCTATTTGTCTCTTCTCTGACTAATTCAATTCCAACCTCGCATTCTGTCGGCTCTCTGTAATGACCACTGATAGAGAAAACTCAATATGAAAAACTCGATACTGAAGTAACATCCCCCAAAGTTGTGACTTAAGCTTGCACTATTCGGAAGAATCTCTTGAAATATCCTTAACTACATGTGTCACTAAGCACTATAACGTAACTCCTTAAAGTGATAACTACTTTGTGGATAAAAGAGAGAAAGAATCACAAAAGTAACCAGATATTCAAGTCTTCATGACAATCCTTATATGCTAAGTCATATTCGTTGCAGAGGTAGAAAGGCCAGAAGATGAAATAAGTACACTTCCCCGTGACATATTACTTCAATCCCGAATAAGTAATAAAGAATCAACCCCGTAGTCATTTATTGCGTTTAAATCCCGAGAATAGCCTTTTGAACGGTTTTTGTGAATCTTTTATCCGGATCGTTTTAAGCAATAAGTGATGTTTTTGTTTTCTGTAAAATAACAAAAGTTCAGCCCTTTAGCATTTTAAGCCCACAAATTCGGATATCAATTAGGTCCAATTCATTACAATTCGGATCCAGCCCATTCATAATTTCAGATGAATAAAATTTCCAGCCCAAGATGTTATAAGCGAAGGTTCATAGCAGCCCAATTAATATAAATCGAATTTGTGACTAGGAGGCCCAATTAATCCACTTAACCCATTAGTTTTGTTTCGGTATCAAAATTGTTCAGCCCAAAAATGTGTGTGATATATAGATATCACTTAGGGTTATCCACAGAACCCTAAAACACACTAACAACACATAATACTCCGCCCTCATCATATTTGTTCTTCACCTTTCCAAGAACACAACCACACAAGAATCCTTATGGTTCCAATCAAACCCTAATCATTTTGTCTCAAACCATACGCCATCCTTATCTCACCAAAATAAAAGCATTAGTTACCAAACCACATCTCAAAGTAAACACAACTCAAAACCATCTAACTATTTCAAGCTCAACGAAACCACAACTCACTTTATTTTGTCGACACAATCCCACAAAGAACCAAAAGATAGGCTTCAAGATCGTTCATCGAAAGGTCTCGGGTAGGGTTTCATTACTTGTTTTTTTTTCATTTTTGAAAGAAACAAAAGATAAGAGAATAACAAAAATTGTTATAACTCTTTCTTTGATTTTTGGATAGTGAAAAAGACAAGATTCAGTTTGTCACAGATCTATGATGAGTATTTTCCCTTGTTTTGATCTTGAAAGATCATATCTGGAATGTAGCACACCAATCGGGAATCAATCTGAGATCTTTTGTGTTTGTCTTTCTTTGCATTTCGAGTCTTGTAGTGGTGATGTGAAGATGATTTGTGACGATGGGAATAGATTAGATTGTGTCAGATTTGGTTGTGATATGAGAAGGTTGTGGTTTTGTGGATTGTTGTAGATGTGGTTTGTTTGTTGTTCAGTCACTCTGTCTGTTTTCTTTTTCCATAAGACTGTAGACAGAATTGACTCGGTGTTGACTCGGTGTCGAATCTAATTTTGATATCGAGTTTGTAATTTTAGAACACATCAAGTTTGTGTATTGAGTTTGACAGGTCTGTAAGTATAGCAGTTTGCTGTTTTTCTTTCCGTCATTTCATTCTCGACAAAAAAAAACCATTTTCGAAAGAATCAGTTAGATTACCGAGTTCGACCAGATCTGAAACAACTTCCGAGTTTGACTTTTTGACCAGTTCCGAATTTGTGAAATAAGCAGATTTAGCACATCTTATAACCAAATCTGATCGAGTTTGAACAAATCTTACGATAAAACCGTAAGTAGCCAAAACTCGATCAAATCACACATCGAAAATAACAAATAAACTGCTAAACTGAGTAATAAGCTGATAAAACGAATAAGCTGTAAACTGATGTATAAACCACACGAGCAGAATCTAAACCGAAATAATCTGAATAAGCTGCTGAACGGACTGAATAAGCTCAAATAAGCCGAAACTGTACCGAATAAGCTCAAATAAGCTGATCAGAATAAGCTAAACATCACAAATCGCATGTGCAGCTCTGATACCACTTGTGAGATTTCTTGAATCACGATCTCGGGAGGTCGGGGATGATGGAAATATATAAAATCCATTTTAGAGAGAGAAAGTAGTTATTATTGAATGATTAGTGAAAATTACAACTATGAGGTTCACCCCTCTAAGGAAGATTAGAGGGGGTATTTATAGTCTAAACACAAGCCATCTTTGGGCTAATTACACTTCTAGTCCTTGTGTTTAAGACTATTTAGAAACTAATGTAATTTCCATATAGACACCATATTTTTAATCCTAACAATCCACAATGTCATTTTCTAGGTTTTTCTTTTCGGTGACCTTAATTGCTTCTTCTTCATCTAAGTCATCATCCACCAAGGGTGATGTCTTAGAGGGTGGAGGAGTTTCATCGAATGTCACGTTAAGTGATTCTTCAACTTTCCTAGTGTGTTTGTTTAGGATGATATAGGCTTTACTATTTTAAGAATAACCTAAAAAGATACCTTCATATAACTTTGGGTCAAACTTGGTAAGGTAGTCTTTTGTGTTCAAAATGAAGCACTTGCTTCCAAACACTCTAAAATAATCTAGCGTAGGTTTTCTACCTCTTAAGAGTTCATAAGGTGTTTTTCCTAGAATGGCTCTAATGAGAATTCGGTTGAGAATGTATGTTGAAGTATCTACAGCGTTACACCAAAACTTTTATGGTAACGATTGCTCATTCAACATAGTCTTACTCATTTCTTGAAGTGTCTTATTTTTCCTTTCGACCATGCCATTTGATTGAGGAGTGCGTGGAGCCAAGAAGTTATGTGTAATACCATTGGCATTACAAAATTCTCCAAACTGTACCTCATTATCAAATTCTCTATCGTGGTCGGTTCTTATTGACACTATTGAACAACCTAATTGGTTTTGGATTTTCCTACTAAATATTTTGAATTAATCGAAAGCTTCGGTTTTATCTTTAATAAATCTAGTCCAAGTATACCTAGATTAGTCATCTACTATGACTAGGGTGTAACGATTTCCTCCGTAACTCCGTACGGCGGATGGACTGAAGAGATCCATATGGAGAAGTTCTAAGCATCTAGTCGTTGAGACTACATTCTTAGCTTTGTGACTAGTGTAAGCTTGTTTTCCCATTTTACAAGCATCACAAAAATAGTAGGTTTCTAACTAATTCCTTAGTGGCCAACGATTGAATGAGACGCATATTTGCGTGTCCTAATCTCCTATGCCACAAGGTGGAATTTTCATCAATCGTTGTTAAACAAATTTGATCCTTTGGCTTATTTCCTAATTTCATCACGTATAAGCCTTTCTTCCTAATACCTCTACCTATCACTTTACCGTCCTTAATGATTTCACTATCATGTTCAGAGAAAGTTACTCTACACTTATTGTCACATATTGGTCCTATACTTAGCAAATTAAATCCTAAGTTATCAACATGTTTTACATTATCTATTTTGAGATAGTCATTAGAAATCGTACCTTTGCCAATGATGTTACCACGAAGATTACTACCAAAAATGATGTTACCTCCATTGTATGTCTTGTAAGTGGAGAAGAGCTTTCGGTTGCCCGTCATATGTTTAGAGCATCCGCTATCCTTGATCTATTCGTTGGGCTCCAAGTCAACTCCAAGGCATATCTATTTATATAAGACAATAACGCAAACATTTGGTCCCCAATATCTCATGGGTCCAAAGTTATTAGTGCCAAACATCCCTTGCATTTGATGCAATTGGTTGGGATGTGAGAATGGAAGACACATTTCCCATGGCATGTAACTTTGACGTGGAAAGTTGTTCCAAGTTACGGGAAAGCCATGAGGTTGGTTTTGTCGACCAACATGTCTTTTTGGTTGCGGTGTTTTAGAACGAGGATAATTATTATTAACTTTTCTAGGAGGTGGAGTTTTTGACCTAAAGTTTGGTTTTGAAAATCCAACTTCGGGTTTTGACAATGGCTTATAGAATTGTTTAACTTCATTGTCACTAGCAACGGGAACTTTGGCTTTGTTTACAATTATGTGTTTTGGTCTAGGACCCAAAATAGATTTTTGAAAAGACACACTTTTCTCAGATCCAGACATTGCTGGTGGCGGTCCCATAATTATTTTGGGGGCCGCCTGGGTACTTTAGGGCCGCCCCTATTTATGGGACCTCCATTAGAGGACACCTTTTTCTGAGCTTTCACAAATTTTATTTCCTTAGTTCCACTAGATGATGCTTCAAATGAATTAAAACCTTAACTTAGTTTATCACCGGAGGGTTTTTGACTACTTAACATTTCATTTAAGCAATGTGTACTCTTTTCAAATTTATTTAATCTAGTGGATTCTTCTTTGAGTTTTTCATTCTCAATTTTAAGCGTATTACACTTTGCACAATCGAGATCAACTTCCTTGTTTTTCTCGAGTGTGGATAATTTATCTTTTAATTCTCTAATCTCATTTTCTAGACTATTTCTAGTAGCTTTTAACCTTTTGTTCTTAGTAATTATCTTTAGACTCATTTTGCAAAACTTATCATATTCGTTGTCTAAAGCTAAATCATCAATTGATGAGTTTTCATCACTAAAGTAAGATGATTCGGAACATACCTCACTTGATGCATGAGCTACAAGACAAGTTTTGTTTTTGACCTTCTCATCATCTTCTTCACCGCTATCGCTCCAAGAGCCTCCAGCAAAAGCTCTTTGGTTCTTATCTTTCGATGGTCTTGGACATTCTCCAATAAGATGATTCGGGTTGCCGCATCTACAACATTTTCTATCACTTTTACCTTTCTTGTCATCACGGCTTCTTGGGAAAGACTTTTTGTCGTTCCAAGATTTTCTCACAAATCTACCTCTTCTTTTAAAGAACTTCTTGAAGTCTCTTACCGCCATGGCGTACTCTTCATCTCGCTATCGGAAGTCGAACACTCTTCATCACAAGATTCTTTCTTAGCCTTTATAGCAATAGTTTTCCTTTCAACCTTTGCTTTGACTATTTCAGAATCTTTCTTTATGATCATTTTGTGAACTTTAAGGTTCAATAGATAGTGACGTTAAGTCTTTTGACTCTTCAATCGCCGTGACCTTTGCTCTCCATTTACGATGTAGAGCCCTAAGAAACTCCCTTACGTAGTTCTTACTAGAATAACCTTCATCAAGAGCTTTAAGACTAGTAGTAATAGTATTAAATCTAGCAAGAGCACTATCTATAGATTCGTCTTCGGAAATGACGAATTGTTCATATTGTTGAACCAAAAGGTCGATCTTATTATCTTTGACTTGGCTATTACCTTGATGGGTGATTAACAAAGTTTTCCAAATTTCTTTTGCCGTGTTACACATGAAAATTCTTTCATATTCTTTTCTTGGCAAAGCATTGTAAATAACCATTTTGGCTTCATTATTTTTCGCAAGTCTCTTTTTGAGATCATCGGTTTGTTTTTCAAAAGGGATAACCTCATCTAATTTGGTTTCCGGATTTTGTACAATAGGTTGAAAATCACCATTGGTAATAACATGCCAAAGATCTAGATCTTTTGATTTAACATATGTCTCGAATCTATTTTTCCAATAAATAAAACTATCGCTTTCAAAGAGTGATGGTCTTTGCATAGATTGCCCTTCTAGATATTTGTCGGAATCCATAGATCGATCCAAGCTTTAAAATACAGTATATTTTAAAAATCTTGAGTGACCTTGCTCCTGATACCAATTGTGGAAACTAGAAGGGGGGGTTGAATAGTTTACACGTTTGTTTTACGGTTTAAAAGTTTACTTTCAAAAATGTATAGATACGAGTTATATGTTCAATAAAATCACAATATGAACAAGCAATAACTATCTGAATGAAAACTAAATAACAACAATAATAATGTAAAGAGATAAGGAAAGAAACAACCAAACCAAGACACCAAGATTTTATAGTTGTTCGACTACGAAGCACCTCTGCGTCCTACTCCACTCCCCGAGTATCCGACTCGAGATTTCACTATGTCAACAAGCTTCCTTTAGGTGGAGAAAACCATTTACACGTCGCTTACGTTATTTTCCGACACTAAGCTAAATGTCGAGTCCTAATCTTAGCTAGAACCAATCTACCACTTCACAAGATATACACACTCACAAGATCTACACTATCGGATCTACACAATATCCGAATCACACAAATACACAAGATAAATACAATAGAGGTTTGGTACTTAGAAGAAAAGAGGAGAGATCACTAATTAACACTTCGTTTCTTGACGAATACGAGTGTTCTTCTCTTGCACTTGAATGAGAGGGAAGAGATGAGAAGAAGAGATTAGATCACTTGAAACAAGATCTAAGTATGTTAGTGATCAAGAGTTTTAGTGAGAGAAAGAAGGTTTAGAGAGAGAAAGAAAAGACTGAAAAATTTCGTGCAAAGAGGAATATTTTTCTGCTGGGAATGGAGCAGTATTTATAGGCAGGGAATCCCAACGGTCATCTGGTGGCGGTCCCGGCGGTCCCTTATATATAAGGGGGCCGCCAGGCCTATAAGGGGGCCGCCACTAGACTCCGCTCCCTTTTTTGTCTTTTTGTGGTGAAGGTTGTATCTGTTATGGAACCTTCCATTTTGGGGGGAAAATTTAAATTTCAAATTTTAAGTTTTTAATAAAACTTTTCTTTTAATTAGAAAATATTTTGTAAATGTATTTTTGAGAAAATACTTTTGTAGAATTAAAAGTGAGGATTAAGATAAAAAAATTTCTTGATCACTGATCATGCTTAATTATTTTGTTTGTTCATACCTTAAGTAAACACTAATCTTAGAAATGGAATTTTATATTTGATAATTTGTAAACGTTTATTTTTATTGTAAACGTTTTTACATTTTCTTATTATCAAAACGTTGAGAGGTCAAAAAATATAAATAACGTTTTTAGACATTATTTGTATTAACAAAGTTTATAAGAAAACCAAGGTTATACATAAACAAGTAAACACTTACATAGAGATGAAAATGACTTAAAAACATGTTAAACGTTTAAAAATATTTATTTTGGTATATTACATGGACTAGTGGATTTATTAAACTAGTTGTTAATTTATTTGTTCATAAACTAGTTTATATAGTTTTTATCAATTATTGTGTTCTTGATATTTTAATTATATATTTGAGATGAGATGGATGGTACTAGGATTAGTAGATGTTTGTGATACAAAGGTTGATGTTGTGGTTAAACTAGAGGATGTAGTTATATAAAATGGTGTAAATTTCAAGTGTTACGATTTTTATATATATTTTTGAGATAGTCAGATTTATTTAGTAAGACAAGAGTTTCGAGACAAGTTAAAACCTTAATACGGGTGTATAAAGAACTCGAAAAACGGGCGTAAAACAAAGAAAATATGAATTTTTGAAGTTATTGACAACGGTATACATTTTGACAGCTTTTAGGGTCTGGTCAGTTTTCATTTCGTGTTTTCGAGGCCCTTCGGGTCCGAACCGGCTTAAGTATGAAACTAGAATGTTTTCCGGAATGATATTTCGGTAGAACCTAGCGGGTTTTCGAAGCTTAAGAGTATAATTTGAGTGAGTAAATGATCATTAAAACTAGACAACTTTTATATAAAATTTTCTGCACATTTTTTCCTGACATGAATAGTAAAATGGTGTTTTCGAACTTTGGGTCCATTTAGACTATTAAAACCTTAGGAAATAATTTAGCATCACCTATATAATATTTATACCCGTTTTAAACTTTATAAATATTATTTTATAAATTAACTAGATTATATATATTGTCATTGTAAAAATAACAAAAGTGGTAAACTTAACGAAAGCATTATTTTGATTTATAAGCAAAGTCTAAAACTATTAGGTGGAGATATAACAAGATAAATATAGTGCATTGTTCTATATTTTCATGCGTATTCTAAATCGACCTATAATTAAATAGGTTGCATACTGGTCTTTATCGACGACATTTCTAGTTGATTTTTCTAGAAATCAATTCAATCACTTGAGGTGAGTTTTATGGCCCCTATTTTACTTCATTTAAATATTTTAGGGGAGAATACATGCTCATTTACAAATTTTTTTACATACACGCTTTCATACGCATTTACAAACTCGTTTACATACTCAATTACAAACGTGTTTACAATTACATTACAAATCTCGGGGTGAGATACATGACTTATTTTCACGATAGGACGCAAGTACAATACTTTTCAATTCTTACAATGATTACAAATTTTGCCTGAGTAGCGATAAACTACTATGCCCACTATCATGAACTGTTAATTACTTTGTGTAAGCACGTGTGTTATAAATAGATCTATTGGGATTGACATCCCCATCTAGGAATGGTGCCAAACATGGCCAACGGGCATATATCATGTTGGATTCACTTGAACACTTACTTTGATTGTCTGAAATTGATTAGCATTCATTGGGACACATTAATTGATTGACACATATACTTTGTCCAGCTTCAGTGTCATGAGCATAGTGATATCATAATTACATTTTTCTGAATATTGTATCCTATGCAATACATACATTAAAATCTTCCGGTCCAACATTTATACTTACATAAACATATGAACTCACCAACTTTATGTTGACACTTTTAAGCATATATTTCTTAGGTAATTAAGCTGCTTGACGTACTTGATGTGCATTGGAGTCTAAACTTTTCAAGAATACATTCATGGATTTCTATATACATGCAAACTATCATTCCTCCTTTTACTATTTTAGGTCTTTCATTTTGATGCAAACTATTGGGACAAATGTTATAACTTAGTTTTTTCAATCAAATCAACGAGGGTACTTTTCAAATGACTCATTTAGAGGTCGTTCTCTTATATCTTGTGCTATTGTATTATGAAGTAACACTCCTGGACATCTTTTCGTTGCGACTTTGGGGGTGTTACAGAATATCCCTCCAGTTCTGGGCAAAAAGACTTGGTCTTTATAAAATCTTTAGCTAATGAAACAAAAGTGTCTATTCAAGGTGTTGAAAGACCTTGGTTATCTGAAGCTAAAGGATTTATTTTGCCTAATCATGACACTGGTAGAATCCTCCTAGCCAAGTCACAAATGAAAGTAACTAATCCTTCAATTACGGTCAATGACTCTTCAACGACTGAGTATGATTCAGTTGATGAATCTTCAGTTTGTAGCTCCCCTCTTCACCCACTAGAGAAACTAGCTGGTGCTGAACCTATATCTGGACCAAAGACTCTAAAGTCAATCTTGAAGTCCAATTCCACATTCAAATTTGAAACATTAAAAGGTGTCACCATAAATAAACCAACCCCGGGTCTTGCTAAAGGTAACAAAAATGTTTCAGCTTCTAAAAAGAACTCAGCTACTGCTAGTACACTGAAGAATGTGAAAACCAAAGATGACATTCGTCGTTGGGATGGTGTGGATGCCTGTTATTGGTTGGAACGCTCATACGTTCTTTCTACAATCTAAAGTCAATCTTGACGCCTACAGATTGGAAGTCTAATTCACATTTCAAATTTAAACATTTAATAGGTTTTTGTTCCATAAATAAACCAACCTCGGGTCTTGCTAAAGGTAACAAAAATGTTTCAGCTTTCTAAAAGAAATCAGTATGCTAGTAAATAAAGAATGTGAAAAACCAACGTAGGCCATTGTTGTCTTGTTCAAATGAAAGAACTGTAACTCGATATTCAAATAAAATGTGTATCAACAGAAATCTAGAAATAACAATCCCTAACAGGTTCCCAAAAACTCACTCAAAACAAAATACAAAACACAATTCAAAAAGAGTTGTGAACTTTGTTAGATGAACAATCATCTCTTAGAAAACTAATACAATGTAGTATTTTTTTTAAATGTGAGAGAACTGATATCAAAACCTGTGATCATGCTGAATACATGAGCACAATAAACATGTCTCATCATCTCAAAAGCCAAGGTGGATCTTCTTCAAGATCTCATACCTTATGACCTCTGAAACCCTTTCCACCATGCAAACATTGTGGGTTTAATGATCATCAATCTGATGAGTATGTTAACTATCCCACATGTGAGATATGTGGCAGCTATGATCATGATATAAAGGGTCATAATTGTATCATTTCTCTAAGAAGAGGAATAGAACCTCGAAACCCTCAGCAAGTTACAAAAAATTATGAAAGTTGTGATAGCAATGTTCATACAATAACTAATCACAATGACATTGAGTGGTTTAGAAGAGGTGAAGCACTTTAAGCCAAAAAGGTTGAATCATCAAATGCTACTAGATAAAAGACTGCCACCAAGAGGTGGGTTTCTAAACAAAACTAACCATTTTAAACTTATTTGTGCAGTGTGACATCAAGAAGCCCATCTGGTACCTGGACAGTGAATGCTCAAGGCATATGACTGGTGTCAAAAGCTATCTGTATAAATATGTGGAACAATTAAGCCCTAAAGTGGTATTTGGAGATGACTTTACATGCACCATTAAAGGATATGGTTCAATAACATGTAATGGTATAGGTTTCACAAAAGCAGCATTTGTAAATGGTCTCAAGTACAATCTAATCAGCATAAGCCAATTGTGTGATGTTAAATATATAGTATAATTTGATGAGAAAAAGGGATTTATCTTTAACTCCAACAAAGAAGTTGTAATGATTGCTCCAAGAATAAGAGATGTGTATGTTCTTTACATGCCCTCATCTTTACAACAATCTAGTTTCTTTGCCAAAG
>BQNB010111871.1:0-22259 GCA_026074375.1 Tanacetum coccineum | reverse complement strand
ATGATATAAACTATGCGGAATCTAGTTTATACCACTAAGAAGAATAAAGAAAAAGTATGTTTAAGACACAGAAATACAACCAAATTAATAAGCTTCAATATATTAATACGAACACTCTTTGACAGTGTTAGGGTTTACAACCTTGAAGCTATGATAGTGACTCATTTTTTGTACATTGAATTCTATACCCTAGTACCTCCTTTTATACACCAAGGAGTCCTACAAGGCTTACAATACTTTCCTAAGTTATCATAATCTTTAAACAAATAACTTATACATATCTTTTACAAAAATAACTCAATACTTATCTTCGTAAGTATTCTCGTTGTCCATTCAATCTTTGATCTCATCTCTGTTAGCATATTCCTTCCAGCAGTAGTAATCACTCAACAGTTGTAACTGAGCACAAGCAGCATTAACTACTTAGAAATTTATTCTAGCAGTACTAACTTTTGTACTAGCAGTAGTAACTACTTAGTATATTTTCAGTCTTCATCTCTGAGCAGTCTTAACTTCTACTAGCAGTCTTAACTTCTACTAGCAGCAGTAACTTTATACTAACAGTACTAATTATACTAATAGTAGTAACTAGCAGTCATAACTTTTATACTACCAATACTAACTACTTAGCATAATTTTCTTTAGTATTACCAGCAGCACTAAGTTATGCTTGACAACATTAATATATACCTGAGTAGTAGTAACTCTAAGAATCATTTTAAAGTCTTTTAAACCCAACAATCCTCCTCTAAACTTGATGTTCATCTTCTGAATCTTCAAGTTTTTTCATTAAAAAGTCTTAATTAGTATCAAGAGGATGCATTCAAACACTTTATCGACCCTTTTCCTGCTTTGTCATGAGCTTGAGTAGTTGATAGCATATCTCATTCCAATGATCAGCTTGAAGTTTCTTGTTGAGAATATTTGTGATTGTTATTGGTGTGAGGGGATATCTCTTCTCAACTAACATAAAAATATGTAGATTTCTAAACCAAGTGCACTCCATAGTTATCAAACAACTTATAAACAGTCACTTTGTACCCTTGTATATTTCTCCATACATCACTCTTAATGTCAGGTTCAAACATAACTTTCAAATCTCCCTATAACACTCTTTCATAGTCATCCTCTGGCCTTGTATTATTATATTTAGCTTTAACCAACTTCCATAGGGTCTCCAAGTCTTCTCTATCAATACCTTGAAGCATCTTTATCATTAATGAATACCTTTTTGAGCTTCCATCAGCCCTTATCAATTTAAAGTATCCCATCCTTCCATCTTTATCAATCTTGTAGTCAACAATCACTGGAGGCTTAGTAGCTAGAGGTATAGCATCAATTGCTACCTCATCATCCTTAACTATCTCAATATGCCTTTTTATATCTGCCTCCTCTTGATAATCTTTTTCAACTTCTATATGCTCATCCTATCTTTCTGCTTCTTTTGACATATCAGGATCCAAGTTCATCCCATCTCTTTTTAGAACTACCTTCTGCTTTTGTCTTACTGCCTTTCACCAACTCTGTATTCATATCTACAAAAGTGTTTACCCTTTTCATCTCTTTATCAAACATTTCCTGGATCTCATCATAACTTTTGCTCTTCAGCTGATTGTGTTTATATCCAGCCATGTTCTTCAAATAGGTAGACATTGTATTTCTCTTTTGTGCCTTAGTTGGTGGCTTTTCTCCATTTCCTCTTGATCCATAATGCTATAAAGTGTTTCTTTCTCTTCTCCAAGAGTTCTACAAATAATTTTAACTTTTCTTCAATACTTAACTGTTTTTGTTCTTCTGTTTGCATTTGTTGAGCCAATTGAAAGTCAACTCCATCATAGCTTGTGTGTTATCCCATGATTCAAGTAAAGCTATGTTGGCTTCTTCTTCCTTTTGCCTTGCAAGCCTCTCTTCTTCAATAAGTTCAGCTTGCAACACGAGCTTCAATTGATTTTAGCCATTTCCTTCATCAAGAGCTAACTTGATCTTTCTCTTTAATGGGCACTTCAGGCTCCATGATACGAGTCTGAACATAAATGTCACTATATATATAATAAATATAAAAGTATATAAGGGATTATATCAAATAATAGAATAGTACGTATTTCCGCCGGTTCGAGAAACAAACTTTTAACCAAAGTTGTCTCAAAAACCTCCCGGGTCGTTTTCCCTCGACGAAGCGTGAATTGAAAATCGGTTAAGTTTTGAGATCGTCGTTTTAAATAGTTCAAAGAATTTTTGATTTGTTTTTTAAATCCTAACTAAATATAAATTGACAATAAGATAAATGTTGGCCACAAACCGAAACAATAAACAGAATAAACACGTAAGCATAAAACGTAAACGAGAATTAAAAACGAAACACTTAAAGCTTAAAAAAACGAAGAAAAGGAGAAATAGGAACAAATTCCCCCGTTCTTTAAAAAGTGAAATTTCAAATTATTAACCCTACGAAAGTAAATTTCAAACCTAAGCCTAGATTATGATAAAAGAAAATTTTATAAAAAAGAAATTTATTTTTGATTATTTTTCTATTATTTAAAGATTTTTTAATGATTTTTAACAAAATTAATGATTAAAAATATAAAATTAAAATAAAAATGTAACATCCGAGAATTTTACGGATTTAAATAACTATTGTTACCTCTTTGACTTTCAGGTCTGGCTGACTTAACAAGATCAAACATCTAAATCACGTTTCACTGCTCGGACCCTAAAGAAATTTAGATGTAAAATGAAAAACCTGACAAACTTTTCATTTGCTCCGAACCATAGAAACGAGCCGAAAATGGCTAAAATAGCACCTGCAACATTTTTCGAACAATATACAACGCGGACACACAAAAAAAACAATTAATTTGTTTTAATTATCATTTAATATTTAATATTTTTTAATATTAATTAAATTAGTCCATACATTATAATTAAAAATCGTTTTGCGTGATAACGCGAATACACGAGTTGCAATCCAAATTTTTTTCGGACAAGACGAAACCGTCACAAAATGAATACAATATTTATATTAAATTTTATAAAATATTTTTATGGAACATATCAAGTAATACTCGTTTTTATCAGAAAAATGATTCGAAAAACAATGACGCAAGTTTCGAGAGTTGAATCATCCGTTAAGTCACTCAAATGAGTCCCGAACCGTTTTTATCAAAATTATATGAAATAAGTTACCATAATAAACCTACACTATTTCAAATTGTCACATTTTAATAAAAAGTTTTAATATAATAAATATTTTATATAGCATCTTTTCTCATTTCCATCTATAAAACACACACACACCACATCACTCTCACTCGCCTCCAACTTCCGGCCACCGGCCGGCCACCTCCGCCGCCGGTCGCGCCAACCTTGCCGTAAAAAAAAAAAAAAAAAAAAAAAAAAAAAAGAAAAAAAAAAAGAAAAGAAAACAAAAAAAAGAAAAAAAAAAAAATAAAAAAAAAAAAAAAAAAAAAAAATAAAAAAAAAAAAAACTTTCCGGCTGATTTTTCCGCGAACTCTAAAATGATCCTCATCCCGATCTACCTCAACCTAATACCTCACTCTCCTCCACGCGCCGACTTCCTCTCCCCAACCGGCAACCACACCGCATCCTTACACACCATAACACCACCATCATCTCATCACACCATATCACCATCCACCCTCCCTCACTCGCGACTCCCGTCGACGTCACCATCATCACTATAACACCACCACAACCACGAACCGCATGGGTGAGTGTGGTTTTGTTCAAGAAACGTAGGGTGCGTTTGATGTTATACATACAACAAGGTGTGTTTGTTGGTTCGCTTATTACAGCTGGGGGGTGGTGTGTGCAATCGGGTTGGGTGGTTTCTCTAGCCGCAAATGGTGCGGGAGGTAGTGTGGTGAGAACAACCCGCAAAAATGGGCGTTTGGATCTTGTAGTTAACACCAAATAGGGGGTGCATTTTGGTGTTCTTATAACTCCAAGGGTGTTTGTTTTGTTTCGGAGTTTAAATAGCCGGGGGAGGGGGTTGTCGTCGACTTGGGTTTAACCACCCACCTGGTTAACCCTATGGTCGGGTATGGCAGCGGGACAAGCCAGGGGGTGGCTGTCGTGACCCGGGCGGGTTGTCAGGCCAGGCTCGGGGACAGTGGGGTCGTGGATTAGGTGATAACAGCTAACGGGGGTTTGATTGTGGGTTGGGCGGGTTTTGGTTTGCGGTAACATCCGGGTTGTGGGTTCGATAGAACCCGAAAAAGGAAGGTTGTTCGTGTCTGTTGGTGTGTTCCACACCGGGGCGTTTGGTTTTGTATACAACTAGGAGATGTCCGTTGGTTTGGCAGTTTATTCCAAACCGGGAGTTTGGTTTGATTTTATCCCAAACGGGTGTGTTTTGTTTGGCCTGTTTATGCAAAACGGGGTGTTTGGTTTTGGCAGTATATGCCAAACGGGGGTGTTTGAAGTTTCATGGCCACAGCAAGGGCCTGCGGTGGTGTTTAAAAACGTAAGATGTGTTTGTTTCTCTGGATTCAACACAACTAGGATGCTTAGGTTTGTGGCATCCACATAAGGTAGCATTTGGGTATATATTAGACGACAAATATGTATAAAACTTAATTTTTAAAAAATATTAAAACGAACATAAATGGTGTGTTTAATTGGTTAAATAAATATAGTGTTTAATAATTGGTTCAATTTATATATAATGAACGTAAAAAATTATATTAAAACACGCAGACGTTTTGAGATATGAAACCAAATAATTGCAACATATATATTGAATGAAAGGAAAAACATCTAGTTTGCGAAATGGAAATCGTTTTATAAACGGAAAGGTCATAACGAATTTATAGGAATTTCTATATTTATTAATGTGTCACTAAAACTGCTATCATTTTGGAAACCGATAAAGAGGCTAAGTTATATTTTAGAAAAATATTAAAATATAACTATGCAATAACTTAATAACGAACGAAGATTATACGTTTACAATTAGACGACTGTTTCAGTCACGAACCGTCGAGGAAACGAAACATAAGTTTATAAAATATTATTTTATATTTTATAATTTTCAGCTAGAAGGTGACACCATAACTATTGTAAAAAAATTTACAAACGTCGTGTGTTTAATTTATAACTTAAAGACGTGTGTCTACAAGGACTTTTTAATAATTGAATGAGTTGTCGAAATAATTGGTTTAATTATTTACTCTCACCTTTTTATATAATACTTGCAAAAGTAATAAAACAGTTCACATAATCCTTGAGTTGTCTTTCTTTATTATATAATTCGCGGTACGAGTTATACAATGGTTTATTTTTCATATGTAATATATATAGAATATATATTACACACTTTGGGAATATTCTAAATTTATTTATTTAACCAACCACCAAACCATTTCAAAGATTAAATCTAAATCTTTTATCAACGTGTCGCGTAGACATAACAATTCACCGGGAAACCCAAACACATTAATCCAAGCTAGTGGGGACATTAGCCGTAAATTAAGCTTCAGCTTCACGATCAAGCACTTCATCTTCGTTACGTATTGTGCATATTAGATGCCTATCTGTCAATCATTCTTCATCATCAAAGTGAATTAGATGCCTACCTATCAATCGTTCTTCAAACATCAATGTGAGTTCATAGCCCCACGTTTTACATGTTTTACATATATTTTTGGGGTGAGAACATGCTTGTTACAAAATCCACTACTGTTTGATTTAAACTCGTTACGTGCTCATTTTCACTCGTTTGCATACATGTTTACAAACGCATTTACTTTGATTTCCATACTCATTTATATATCTCGCGAGGAGATACAATACTTGGTTTAATTTTGAACGTAAACGCATCTATATTTTTTATTTGATTTGGATTAGCAAGGTTGCATGAACTGTAAATCACTTTGGAGTGTAGCGCAATGTTAAAAAATATAAGAGTAGATCTATTTGGATTGACAATCCCTTCGGTGACTAGCAATCACTGGGAACGAACATATACCTGTCGGATCACGATTGGATTGGCGCCTGCGGGGTCAACAATCATTACTGCCCGGGTGTTCTTAGAGGGAACACCCATGATGGGTACATATAATTTTTCATTAATGCCGGGTGTCATTAAGGTGAACACCCATGGTGGTACATATTGTTTTTTCATTAACGCCGTGTTCTTGGAGGGAACCACCTAACGATGGGTACACTTTTACTATGCCTTGGAATAAGTGGCATACATAGCAAGTCTACGCCACAGTTCATTAACTAAAGAATGGTAATCATGGTTTTATACACAACTTGAATAAAGTGGCAATACTATTTTGTATATTTGTGTCCAACTTTGACATTTACATTTTGGGACTATTTGTGGATATAAATGTTCTTGCATATTGTTACAGCTAAATGATTTTCTTAAAATCACACATACAATTTGTAAGGACATTTAAGGATTTAAATGGTCACACATTATTTTATGATACTTAGGGAGACAGTAGTCATTAAACGATTTATATGAAACTGTAATAGATACATAGCAGATACATAAATTGGAACTAACGTTTGTTATTTACAGAAAACCTATGAACTCACCAACTTTATGTTGACCTTTTTAAGCATGTTTTTCTCAGAGTAAATTATATGCTCGGATTTCTGAAGCATTGGAATCTATACATTCAAGATTTTCATGTGATGCAATATACGGGACAAATGTATATTTAATTCAAGATTTTGATTAATCAACGAGATTGTTTTACAAACGACACATTTAGAGGTCGTTCTCTTGTATCTAGCGCTGTGTATTATGAAGTAGCACCCCATGTGGTATCCGCTCATTGTTGTAATTTGGGGTGTTACAGATGTGAGTATTCAGCACTGGCTATAGAGAACTAGTTGCATATTTACCCTAGACAATAGTCCCGTTTTCACAACATTGCATCATCAACAAACATTTTTCAAAGTGCATACACGCAACTTGCTTGTTTTTTGTATTTGTTTTTTTTTTTTTTTTTTTTTTTATTTGTTTTTTTTTTATTTTTTTTTTTTTTATTTTTTTTGTTTTTTTTTTTTTTTTTTTTTTTTTTTTTATTTTTTTTTTTTTTTTTTTTTTTTTTTTTTTTTTTTTTTTGTGTTTTTCTTGTATGTGCTTACGTTACGTGCTGCATTAAGTGCTTACGTGGCATACATATATATAATATATATATGTGCTTGCATTCCTTTCGCGTGTATCGTACGCTTATTTATATAATGATTATTATATAAATACTAGAATATTTTAAGACATTGTGGGTTGCACAATGGTCTCATTCTACTCGTCGGACATTGTGAGTTATATAATGGTCTCATTCTACTCGTCAGATATTGTTAGTTATACAATGGTCTCATTCTACTCGACAGGAATATTTTAGTTATTACAATGGTCCATCTTGCATCTTAGACATTGTTAGTTGATTACAAGTCTCATCTTTGTTTCTTAACATTGTTGAGTGCACAATGGTTTCATTTCGTCCTCGGGCATTGTAAGTTAAACAATGGTCTCTAAGGACATTAATTTTCTTCATAGCTATATACTATATTGTATTACGCGAAGACCGTTATAATTTTTGGTTGCATGGTATTATGTATAAACCTAAGTATTACGAGTCTTGTATAGGCGGGACTTGTAATAGGAAGATTTATATGATAATTGCTATGCTGACTGGTTCATCGAGACTTTTACCTGGTTTACTCTAACCAAGGTACTCAGTAACTATCTTGAACTCTATATTGATCTCGCCTGGCAGTTTTTACTCCCAGCTTCCTAAAAACGCGTTTTAAATACACACGTCCCATACTGCTTTAAAGCACATCATCGTAATGTCATCCATCATCATGAAGGATTATGAGAGTACGCTAGTGCACCGGGAATTATTAAGTAGGATGAATTATAATATAGTTTCTTTGAAAGGATTGGGACCCTTATCAGTTAAATAAATAAATTGTAAATCCCCGAAACCATAAGTTTATCGTTTCTTACTTACATAAATTAGGACGCTCCTTTAAGTAAGTAATGATTATAAATGATGAGCTAATGGTATCCATATGACACGATAAGAGACTTAAATTCGAAATCGCCAGAATCTGTTGAAAAGTGGTCTAATAAACACAATCGTGTTCTAACACTCGGCATACATCTTAAAGCCTCACTTTAACTACCTTCTTCATTCAATGAGTTATTACTTTTGCCGTTGCCAATCACGAAATCTGAACTGTTCGTGGAACTAACAGATGTGTTACATACTTGAGCTAATGGAGCTGATTCATCGAACTAACGACTGAGTACCATAATCCACCGTCCATCGCATAAGCTCTTCCGTGAGCTCCTCTCATTTATTGAATTTTATTTTGGGGATATTGTTTTCTCGGAGGGTCCTCACCCTCTGTATCCCATCACTATTGGTTATATTATTGACGTTATGGTTGCTGTTGTTGGGTCCTGGAGTGGTCCCAATGTACAGAAATCCTTTATCAACTAAGTGATGAAACCCACCTTAAACGAGATAAGCACATGTAGGTATAGTAATTCATGGAATTAAACCGTGCAAACCAAATGTACACAACATTAAGTCATGATACTATTTAAGTACTTGCCAATTAAGTAGGGTACTTACATCCATAAGCACGTTGATGAGAACCATCCCAAAACATTACAGATAGCAGAAACGAGACTCTGCCTTAAGACGTTTATAACTTTATATAGACATACCCAAGCGACTACACTTTCTCCATTGATGTGTTCACTATTAAGAGGCTTTCTTCATAAAGCGTTTATACCAATTATAAACCTTAACGATGTTTCCCTACGGATACTATTCTAATGGATAGGATATCCTGGTCAACCACCGAAATTATGTATACAAAAAGTTGTAGAAACACCAGATATTGTCTGAAAAAAGTTTATCAGCGTCATGTTCAATCTGGTTTAGAAAATCTTAAGTCTTTTACTTAGACTAACAATAAGCGGAAAAACACAAATTTAATCTCGGGACGAGATTTCTTTAAGGGGTAGGTACTGTAACATCCGAGAATTTTCGGATTTTTAAGATAACTATTTTACCTCTTTGACTTTCAGGTCTGGCTTGACTTACAAGAACAATCATCTAAATCACGTTTTCACGGCTCGGACCCTAAAGAAATTTGATGTAAAATGAAATTCCTGACAACTTAGTTTGCCGAGACCTAGAAACGAGCCAAAAGGCTAATACACCGCAACATTATTCGAACAATAAACAACGCGGACAACACAAAAAAAAAACAATTAAATTTGTTTTTAATATCAGTATTTTTTCATATTTTTATATTAAATAAATAGTCATCACTTAAATTAAAAGCGTTGCGGATAACTCGAATACTCAGATTGAAATCGCAAATTATTTTCGGACAAGACGAAACCGGTTCCCAAAATGAATAAACAGATATATTATTAAATGTTTATAAAATATTTATGGAACATATCAAGTTAAATACTCGTTTTATCAGAAAATGATTCGGAAAACAATGACCAAGTTTCGAGAGTTAATCTCAGTTAATCCCTCAAATGATCCGAACCGCTTTTTATCAAAAAGTATAAAAAATGGAAAAAATTGACAGTAATAAACCAACACTAATTTCAAATTGGCACTTTTAATAAAAAGTTTTAATATATATAAATGTTTTATATACATCTTTTCTCATTTTCCATCTATAAAACACACACACACCCACATCACTCTCTCTCCCTCCCATACATTCCGGCCACCGGCCGGCCACCGCCGCCGCCGTCGCGCCACCGCCGGAAAACTTTTCCGGCGGGATTTTTCCGGCGAACTCTAAAATGATCCTCATCTCCGGATCTACTCAACCTATTACCTCACTCTCCTCCACGCGCCGTCTTCCCTCCCCATCCGGCAACCACAGCCGCATCCTTACCACCATAACACCACCATCATCGTCATCAACACCATATCACCATCACCCTCCCTCACTCGCGACTCCCCGCCGACGTCACCGATCATCACTATAACACCACCACAACCACGAACCGCATGGGTGAGTGTGGTTTTGTTCAAGAAACGTGGGTGCGTTTGATGTTAAACATACGAACAAGGTGGTGTATTTTTTGGTTCGGCTAATTTAACAGCTGGGGGTGGGGTGTGCATCGGTTGGGTGGTATTCCCAGCCGCAAAGGTGCTGTGGTTTGTGGTAGAATCAACCCGCAAAAAAGGGCGTTTGGTTCTTTTATTATCACCAAATAGGGGTGCATTTTGGGTTGTCTTATAACTCCAAGGGTGTTTGTTTGTTTCGGGTTTATAATAGCCGGGGGAGGGGGTGTGCGTCGACTTGGGTTTAACCACCCATCGGGTGACTTTGGTTCGGGTATGGGCAGCGGGGACAGCCGGGGTGGCTGTCGTGACCGCGGGTGTCAGCCAGGCTCGGACAAGCGGTCGGGATGGTTTAACACTAACGGGGTTTTGTTGTGGACTTGGGGCGGGTGGTTTGCGTAACAGCCGGGGTTGTGGGTTCGTATGAGACCCGGAAAAAGAGGGGGTGTTCGTGTCGTTGGTTGTGGTTCACAGCCGGGCGTTTGGTTTTTTATACAACTAGGAGAGTCCGTTTGTTTGGCAGTTTATGCTCAACTGGGGTGTTTTGGTTTGGCAGTTTATGCCAAACGGGGGGGTTTGGTTTGGCAGTTTATGCAAACGGGGTGAATTTGGTTTGGCATTTTATTCCAAACAGGTGTGTTTGGTTTTGCAGTTAATGCCAAATGGGGGTTGTTGAGTTTCAAGCAGCAGCAAGTGGGCTGCGTGGTGTTTAAAAAGTAAAAAGGTTTTTTTCTCGACTCAACACCAACTAAGAGTGCATTAGGATTGTGCAGGCCAACAATTAGGGATCATTTGGTAATATGAGAACCGACAAATAGGATAACTTAAGGTTTTAAAAATATTAAACAGGACATAAATGTGGTTTAAATTGGTTAAATAAATTATAGTGTTTATTAATTGGTTCATATTTAAATATAATAACGTATAAAATATTATATTTTAAACACAGCAACGTTTGAGATATTGGAAACTCAAATAAATTGCAACATAATAATTGATAAGGAAAAACGTCGAGTTTTGCGAAAATGGAAACGTTTTATAAACGGAAAGGGCCATCACAAATTATAGGAATTTTCTATATTTATAATGTTCACTAAACTAGCTATCAATTTGTAAACCGATAAAAGAGGCTAAGTTATAATTTAGAAAAAATTAAAATATAAACTAAGCAATAACTTAATAACGACGAAGATTATACGTTTACAATTAGACGACTGTTTCAGTCACGAACCGTCGAGGAAACGAAATATAAGTTTATAAAATATTATTTTATATTTTATAATTTTCAGCTAGAAGGTAACACCATAACTATTGTAAAAAAATTTACAAACATCCCCGGGGGGGGGGGGGTATGGTGGTGTTATAAATTTTTAATTTATAACTTAAAGACGTGTGTCTACAAGGACTTTTTTAATAATTGATGAAGTGTGTCGAAAAATTCGGTTTAATTAATTACTGCTCACCTTTTTATATAAAACTTGCAAAGTATTATACAGTTCACATTAATTCTTGAGTTGTCTGTCTTTATTATATAATTCGCGGTACGAGTTAAGACAATGGTTATTATCATATGAATATATCTAGAATATGATATTACACACACTTTGGGAAATATTCTAAATTTATTTATTTACCCAACCACCAAACAATTCAAAGATTAAATCTAATCTTTATCAACGTGACGCGTAGCATAACAATACACCGGGATAACCCAAACACATTATCCTAGGACTAGTGGGAACTTAGCCGTTTAAAATAAGCTGCAGCTTCTCGAATCAAGCAGCTTCGTCTTCTGATCTTATTGTGCATAGTTAGATGCCTATCAGTCAATCATTCTTCATCATCTAGAGTAATAGATGCCAACCTATCATCGTTCTTCAAACATCAAGGTGAGTTCATAGACCCACGTTTACCATGTAATAATATATATTTTGGGGTGGAGAACATGCTTGTTACTAACTCAACTACGTTTAGATTAAACTCGAAACTTGCTCATTTTCAACTCGTTTGCATACATTTTACAAACGCATTTACTTGGTGAATTACCTGTTGGTTTTACATACTCATTTATATATCTCGCGAGGCAAGATACAATACTGGTTTTACTTTTTTGAACGTAAACCATCTATATTTTTATGATAAGGATTAGCTTAGGTTGCATGAACTGTAAATCACTTGGAGGGTGAGCGTGAATGTATATAAGAAGATCTATTTGGGATTGACAATGCCCCGATCGGTGACTAGCTATCACTACAGGAACTAACTATATAACCATGTCGGATCACGATTGGATTGGCGCCTACGGGGTCAACAATCATTACTGCCCAGGTGTTCTTAGAGGGAACACCCATGATGGGTACATATAATTTTTCATTAATGCCCGGGTGTTCTTAGAGGGAACACCATGGTGGGTACATATTGGTATTTCATTAATCTCCCGGGTGTTCTTGGAGGGAAACACCTACGATGGGAACACTTTTACAAATGGCCTTGCATAAAGTGGCATACATACAGTCTACTCACAGATCATGAACCTTAGAGTAATGGTAAATCATGGTTTTATACACACTTGAATAAAGTGGCAATACATATTTGGATATTGGATCCAACTTTTGACATGTACATTTGGTACCTATTGGGGATCTAAATGTGCACTTGCAATATTTACAGCTAATTGATTTCAAAAAATCACACATACATTTGGCAGGACATTTAAGGGATTAAAATGTCACACAATTATTTATGATACTGTAAGGAGACAGTAGTCATTAAACGTTTTTATATGACACTGAAATGATACAGTGGCAATACATTTATTAGAACTAACTTGAATTTACAGAAAGACCTATGAACTCACCACTTTATAGTGACCTTTCTTAATCATGTTTTCTCAGGTAAATTATATGCTCGTTAATTTTTAAAATTACCTTGAAGTGCATAGGAATCTATACATTCATCTTTTCATGTGATCAATTACTGGACAAATGTTATATTAAATTCAAGATTTGATTAAATCAACGAGATTGTTTTTACAAACGACACATTTAGAGGTCGTTACACTTGTATCTAGCGCTGTGTATAATGAAGTAGCACCCCATGTGGGAAATTGACGCTGCATGTTGTATTTTGGGGGTGTTACAGATTGGTATCAAGCACTGCTATAGAGAACTAGGTTTCATTATTTACCCTAGACTAAAGTCTCGATTTTCACAAACATTGCATCACAACAAAACATTTCAAAGTCATACACGCTACTTGCTATGTGCTTACGTTACGAGCAGCATTAAGTGCTTACGTGACATACATATAATAAATATATATATGTGCTTGCATACCTGTTCGCGTGTATCGTACGCCTTATTTATAATAATGATTTTTATATAAATACTAGAATATATTAAACTTGTGGATTGCACAATGGTCTCATTCTACTCGCGGACATTGTGAGTTATACAATGGTCTCATTCTACTCTTCATATATTGTTAGTTATACAATGGTCTCATCGACTCGTCAGATATTGTTAGTTATACAATGTCTCATCTTGCTTCTAGACCTTGTTAGTTATACAATGGGTCTCATATGATTCTTATACACTGTGAGTTGCACAATGTTTTCATTCGTCCTCGGGCATTTGAAAGTTAAACAATGGTCTCTAGGAAAATTTAAATTTCTTCAACTATATACCTAATTGTATTACGCGAAGACCGCGTTATAATTTTTGTTTCATGTATTATGTAAACCTATGTATTACAAGTCTTGTATAGGCGGGACTTGTAATAGGAAGATTTATATGATAATTGCTATGCTGACTGGTTCATCGAGACTTTTACCTGGTTTACTCTAACCAAGGTACTCATTAACTATCTTGAACTCTATATTGATCTCGCCTGGCAGTTTTTACTCCCAGCTCCAACAACAGTTTTTAAATCACTCGTCCCCATACCATTAGAGCACTGCAACGTAATGTCCATCCATCATCTTGAAGTTATAGAGTACGCTTATGCACCTGGAATATAAGTAGGATGATTTATAATATGATTATTTGAAAGGATTGGGACGCCTTTCAAGTAAATAAATAAATTATAAATCCCGAACCATAAGGTTTATCGTTTCTTACTGACATAAATCAGGACGCTTCCTTTATTAAGTAATTAATAAATAATGAGTGGGCTTAATGGTATCCCGATATGACACGATAAGAACTTAAATCGAAAATCGCCTAGAATCTGTTGAAAAGGGGACTAGAAAGACCAAAAACCCCCAAACGTGTTCAAACCACTCGCATAACTTAAGGCCTCACTTGAAGTTCTTCAATAGTCTTAAGTTAGTACTGGCAGTACTAACTTAGTCTAGCAGTATTAACTGACTGATTTAGTACTGGCAGTATTAATCTTGAGCAGTACGAACTCTGAAGTGTTTAATTCCCAACAATCCTCCCCTAAACTTGTGATTTACCTTCAAATCATCAAGTTTCTTGAATTAAACCTTCATTTTCTTTGCTGAGAGGATTCTTCCAAACACTTCAATAAATCTTTGTAGCTCAGGTTGTTTAGACCTTTATCTAGGATAATATCAATGTTCATAAGTTATAAAAACAAAGCGGAATAAGAACAAAGATATGAATAAGGTTTTACCAAACATTCTCCACAGCCCCAATATTATTTGATCAAGATAATATGGTTACATCAATGAACTGTAACAGGGATCAAGGAAAACCTTGATTACCTTAAGGCTACACCAACTCTATACTAGACGTCTACATCTTCTTGTGTACATACACACACTTTTCTGGATGCATAAAACCATATGCCTATGATCTCTTTATATAGGGAGAGATCTTGACTTACAAAGGAAGATAATAAATACAATAAGGAAACTATTAAATAGCATTAATCAACATTAATTCTTTCCTATCAACAATTAATAGCATTAATAACTTGTCTTTATCCTTTTAAGCAAGTCATCAATGTTGATCTTGTTTCCTTGTTTAAGGAGATCTTCTGAAATCTTATCATCATTTGAAGAATTCCTCCTTTGTCTTTTAAGTCCTTCTCGTTTCATTCTTGTTTTATGTTATCAACTCAAATATAATTCCCAACAATCTTCCCATAGTTGATAATGACAAAACCAAATAAGCACAAACTTCCCCTGAGGTTAATAAGGATCTATAAGTTGCAAATCATCAAATATTCTTCCCCTTTTTGTCATCATCAAATAGGAGACTAAAGTATGCAACTTTGATCTTCACAACTACGAACCAATATTACACTTCTAATTCATCCTTCCAACAACTCAAATTTCCCACCATTACGCACCATAAGAAAAATGAATTTGAGTAGTAGAAACATAAACTAGCAGTAGTAATAATAACTAGCAGTAGTAAAAACCTTCACCTCGATGTAGCAAATAAATGGTTAAACATTTTAACATTAAGCTTCCCCTAAAACCCATATGTTAACCATTTCTTGAATCTTCAATTCTGTAAGCTCTATGTAATGATTACTGATGAAGTACACTTAATATACCGAACTTGATACTGAAGTAAAATCTCCTAAATTTGTTACTTAAGCTTGCACTATTGTAGATTGAAGAACGGTGTAGAGAATTTGTGCTGATCAAATCTCTAAAAACACATCACCTCTTGAATTTATCCACATCGACATCTTCGTGTGACACTGAGCACTACAACGTAACTCCTTTAAGTGATAGTTTACCAGGTCCTCAACCAACCACCCCTTGACCGCTGGAAACTAGATAAACCAAGTCCCAATCATAAACCGTAAATGTTCAAGCAAGTTATCATTGAAATCATGCAACCACCCAACCCCGATTTCAAGATAAAATAAGTAAACTCCTTCGTAAAACTCACTTCAATCTCAAATAAGAGATACCAAATAAACTCCGTAACCAATTTTTTTGCAATAAATCCAAAAATATTAGCCTTTAAACATTTAAACCAAAATCAAAACACTCTTGAACCTGTGTGTGTAACAAATCAAAACACCAAACTCTTTTGTGTGTGTCACCCATCTGTTTGAGATCACCTTTTCTCGGATAATCCTAACAGTACAAACCTTCTTCACTCGAACAGTTGTAACCTTCCTTGTGCGAACAGTACAAATATCATATGTGAAGGCAGCATTAATATGACTTGGAATCACAACATGCACCAACAGTTGTATACTGTATAACATAGCATGCATGATTTCTTAAGCTCAATATAACACGCAACCTTGTGCCAATAACGTGTGTAGGATTTCAACTTCTATCTCTTCACACCTTCAATGCACAATATACAAACAGTACCTTCTTTGCTTTCCATGTGCGAACAACAGTAGCTTCCCTTTTCTTTTACCTTGTGGTCTTGAGCAAGCAGCATAAAATTTTCTTGGTAGCAGCACTTTAAAAATATTAAAACCCATGTATTTGAAGCCCAATAGCTGTTGTACCAATAAACTCTAATAGCAGCATTAAAAACAAGCAGTTTATGGACCCAGTAATATCACTCTTTCTTAAGGTTGCGATAGCAGTAGTAATAACATCATATACACGCACAAAGATGTATAACGCATATAAAAACCCAATAGCATATATTAGGGTTTGGTTCTTCTCACATCAGTTACCATACAGCCACAACTATCAACAAATCCATACTTGCCGCTACATCTTGAATTAGGGTTTCGAGTAATATCACATCACTCATCCAAAACATTGCTACAACCTGCTGTTTATATAACCAACGACAGCAGGAACCTTATTATGTCCAAAACCCTTTATAACGCACTCTACCTTTTCTTGTCTTCGAGTGCATCTTTTTTAGCACTAGATTCTGCCTCTTTAATAACAGAATCATGCTCCATTCTTCTATACCCCATGAATAATACCAATTGTAGTAGCAAAACCCTCTATAAAGATCAAATACTAACAACACCATGGATCACGATCAAGAAACAATAAACCTTTACAAAAATATGATTTCTTGATCACATCAACAGCATCTTCAATCGTATGAATCATTCCTAAATCCCATGATCTCCGTATGATGTACCCAATTACACAAAATCTTCTTGAATCATGAAACCAGAAACCATTCATTATGCATTTACCGAATTAGCTATATCAAATTAGGGTTTTGTGAAACCCCTTGTTTCACCGAATTTGACAAATTATTGAAAAAGAAAAACGAATTCGATGTGGTGGCATGTTATGATTTGCATCTTATTATATGTGGCAGTCAAAGCATGAGTCTTCCATTCAGATGGGATGTTATGATTTGCAGCCTATTTGATGATACAACTTGAATCAAAATCTTCCATCTCTTGAAGAATTCCAGCTTGTTTAGACCTTTATCTGATACCAATTGTGTAAACCTAAAAACTTGATAGGTTTCTTTGATCGTTTAAGCTCAAGTTGTTTAGACCTTTATCTAGGATAATATCAATGTTCATAAGTTATAAAAACAAAAAATAACTATTCACTAACTAACTACTAGTGATACACAGACCACAAACCGTTACTAACTCTCATTGGAGAGCCTATGTTTCTGTATGCACTAAACCTATATGTCTATGATCTCTTTATATACAGGGGAAGATCAAGACTTTACAAAGAAAACAAATTTCAGTCAACAATTGTAATTAAATACTTATCAAATGTATTTAATAGGTTGACTAAATAATTAGGACAACTAATCAACATTAATCATCAAGTTGTAATAATCTCCAATCAGCAATAATCGTTTGTTTTACTCTGAGCATTGTAATGAGATCTTCATCAGCAATTAAATCGCTGTTTGCCTGACATTAAAATGAAAGATACCTACTGTTTGACTACATGTCCTATAAAATCCCAAAATGCTGAAATAGTCCTTCTTGTTTTATTCTTTTGTTCTTTTGTCTCATCAAATCTGTAAATCCCAACAATCTTCCCCTATTATTGAATGAAGACAAAACAACATAAAGTTATTGCAACAAACTTCCCCTGAAGTTGAGATCATGGATCTTCCTGAATGAAACAATCTCCCTTTGTAAACTGCTTCCCCTTAACTCAAGATCTTCCCCTTAAGTTATCAATCTCCATTCCATGCCACCAACAGGAATCAATAAGTTGGCTACTCATAAAATCATCTTCCCCTTTTTGTCTTCATCCAATAGGGAACATATAAGCAACTTTGATCTTTACAACTTCAAATCATATATCAAAACTTTTAATCCAAGCTTTCCACTGACTCAAATTACCCTCCATGAAGTTCAATACAAATAATGAACTCAAGCAGTAGAAAGTGTAAACTAGCAGTATTAACAATGACTAGCAGTAATAATGACCTTCTCCTGAAACAGTGCATGAACATCTTCCATTCTGTAGGCTCTCTGTAATGATTACTGATGAAGAAAACTGAGTATAACAAATTTGATGAAGAAATAGAATATCCCAAACTTGTGTCTTATGTCTTGTTTATCCACGTGACGTCGAAACTCATACTAAGACCAAAAAGTATAAGTAGACCGCAACCTCTTGAAAGAATCCTCAACTAATATGAGACACTGAGCACTACAACGTAACTCCTTTAAGTGATAGTTTACCAGGTCCTCAACCAACCACCCCTTGACCGCTGGAAACTAGATAAACCAAGTCCCAATCATAAACCGTAAATGTTCAAGCAAGTTATCATTGAAATCATGCAACCACCCAACCCCGATTTCAAGATAAAATAAGTAAACTCCTTCGTAAAACTCACTTCAATCTCAAATAAGAGATACCAAATAAACTCCGTAACCAATTTTTTTGCAATAAATCCAAAAATATTAGCCTTTAAACATTTAAACCAAAATCAAAACACTCTTGAACATGTGTGTGTAACAAATCAAAACACCAAACTCTTCTGTGTGTGTCACCCATTTGTTCGAGATCACCTTTTCTCAGATAATCCTAACAGTACAAACCTTCTTCACTTGAATAGTTGTAACCTTCCTTGTGCGAACAATACAAATATCATATGTGAAGGCAGCATTAATATGACTTGGAATCACAACATGCACCAACAGTTGTATACTGTATAACATAGCATGCATGATTTCTTAAGCTCAATATAACACGCAACCTTATGCCAATAACGTGTGTAGGATTTCAACTTCTATCTCTTCACACCTTCAATGCACAATATACAAACAATACCTTCTTTGCTTTTCATGTGCGAACATATATTCCAAAAGCCTTTAACAGTATCAATGTTCCACGTGAAGGCAATATTAACAATATTTAACATCATAGCCTATACCTTTCGATATTGAGTACTTTGTAGTTTGAATAAACTTTATGCATGCTTATACCCTACGTTCATGACAGCCATATCACCACAAACACCACGTGACCTGCATATACAATAACCACGTCCATCACCATTCTGACTTCATCTATTAACATGACAACCTCTCCTTAAAAACCTCAAAAACATCAACTAGCGATACCACATCAACCGAGACTGTACATACGTCTAGAGATAGATTTATGTTATAGATAGGTGAAACAAATCACATGATCAGTGGGTTCACGTTATGCTTCCCCTTAAGACGAACAAATATCCTGTTTTCTTTCTTCATTGAATTAGGGTTTGAATGAAACCCTAATGTCACCGAACATAAATGATCTTGAAAAAGAAAAACTTCGAGCCATGGTATCTTCATTAATTCGCCATAACAACACTAAGTGGATCACTTTTACATACCTATGATCACCGAGCAGCTTCATTCATTTGCACCGAATTAGCTATATCGAATTAGGGTTTTTGTGAAACCCTTTGTTTCACCAAATTTGACAAATTATTGAAAAAGAAAAACAAATTCAATGTGAAGAAAACCCTTAATAGTAACAATGATTTATAAATAGTATTGCATACCCAAAATAGGTAGAGAGGACGATTTTAAACCTTGTTATATTAATTAAACTTCAAAACCCCATAAAAATTTAACGACAAAGTGATTTCTTGAAAAATTAGGGTTTTAGGGTTTCTTCACAACCTTGTAGATCCTAGATTGAGAGCCACAAGGCTCTGATACCAATTGTGGAAACCTAAAACACGTGATAGGTTCTTTGATCGTTTAAGCTCCTGTTTGTTTAGAACATGATCTAGGATGAATTAATAACAAAGGCGGAATATTCAAATATTAAATCATTGTTATTAATACAAGATTTTTCATCATCATCACCTAAGATACATGACTACTACAAGCCTCAATCTTACCTGATCAATGGTAAGACGATTACATCAACATGATCAAACTAATGATCTTGGGGCTACATCACCAATGCTAGCATCTACATCTTGTGGGACGTGTAAACCCACACAGACAACACGTTTTACACCTTTGGTGCACACACATAATTTAGCACACTTAAAACCTATGTCTATGATCTCTTTATATAGGGAGAGATCATGACTTACAAAGGAAACATAATACAATTAGGAAACTATTAAATAGCATTAATCAACATTAATTCTTTCCTAACAACAATTAATAGCATTAATAACTTGTCTTTATCCTTTTAAGCAAGTCATCAATGTTGTTCTTGTTTCCTTCTTTAAAGAGATCTTCTGAAATCTTACATCTTTTGAAGAATTCCTCCTTTGTCTTTTAAGTCCTTCTTGTTTCATTCTTGTTTTGTCTTATCAACTCAAATATAATTCCCAATAAGTTATTTCCTGTAGAAAATACTACATAAAACCTAAGATTAACCATTACAATCATATGACTCGAAACTGACACGAATTAATCTAAAAGATTTATTTTATAAACCGGATATTTTCCCCTATACTTGTTTGATGCAAAATACCTTTGATTGCAATTAAGACGAGGTTAAAGACAAAACAAAGCATGATTACATATAATTCAAATATATAAGAACAAACAATAAAGAATAAAACATACGACACTCCTAAATGCTGGAAATAAAAGATTGGATTGATTCCCAAAAAGCGCTTTTCTTTATTTAACGAGTCTTGTAGCTAGACTCGGAGTCACACTTCCTAACGTGACTCCTCCTTCATCTGCAACTCCAGTCAATTATTCGGGCCCAAGCTCTAGACATTATTTATAAAACCCTAATATTTTGCTCATGACGTACTCTACTCCACTTCTCTTGTCCTCATCGTTCCTAAGATAAACTGATTTTGTATGCTCTTTTTCTAAGTCCGATAATGAGTTATATTGCTCTATTTTATAGGGTATCTTATCGGCAATCTCATTGATTCCGTCAGTTTACTTCACCTCTCCTAGTGATAGGTCATGTGTCATATTGGATATTTCAACAAAGGGCTTCCCTAGTACTACTTGTGACAACCTAGGGTCTATGATTGAACTAATATCCTCAACAATCATAAAGTCTACAACATAAATGAAGTTTCCTATGAAGATATACATTCCCTTGATTCTTCTTGTGAAATTGCTCACTCCTCTAATGGTATCTTCCACAGGGTCAAGTTTTCTCCTCATGATCCAATTATACAACTGATGCGTAAAGTTTTAATACGTAATAATATCTAAAGTATAAAAAATTCCAAAACTACCCTTGAGGACAAAGGTAGTAGGAAAAATCTTACAAAAATACTACACGTTTTAACCGGTAAGTGATTATCAGGTTGTTTTCCCAAAGATTTATGAAATTAAGACCTCGTTTGTTATTTAGACAATGACTTGAATTGGTTCGAAGATGATTTATTTTCTAAAATCTTAATAGTGAGCAAATAAAGGGACAATTTAAATTTAACTACAAAAAAAAAAACAATACGGGAAAATAAATTTAAACTAAAAACGCAAAACGGGAATCCTAAACAGGACCTAAAAACCATAAATTATTAAAATTAAGCCTAAAATGATCTTTTTGGTTTTTATAAGACTTAATTGACTAAAAATCTAAAACAAAGAAAACTAGACTAAAAACGAAGAAGATTTAAGCTTGAAAACACTAAAAACGTGAACGGGAATGAATCCCGTTCTTTAAAAAATGAAATTTTGCAATTTAAACCCAACGGAAGCAAAACTAATTTTCCTATAAACTATATGATAAAAGAAAATTTTCTAAAAAAGAATTATATTTTTTTGACTTTTTTATATTTTTTTTATGAATTAAAAACGATTTTAATGAAATTAAATTATTAAAAATACTA
>BQNB010111870.1:0-22259 GCA_026074375.1 Tanacetum coccineum | reverse complement strand
GTTCAGGAAAATGGTTTGAAGATTGGCACTTACCTTGATGATATATCATTTTGATCATGGAAGACCCCCCGGTATTATCACTTTCGATACTGTTTATCTCAAGTGAGGGGGGATATGCGATATGTTATATACAAGAGTATTGTAAAAAAAAAGAAAAAAGAAAAGGTGGTGCTCATATTCTAATAAGTGTGACTCATCCAGGGATTAAAGTGCTCATATTCTAATAAGTTTCAAGAACCAAATATAAAACAACAAGGTCGATGGAGGACCAAAAGCATCAACATGCTAAACTTCTTATTTTCCTATATAAAGGGACGAATGCATCTCATTCATTATTGAATTTCTTAAAAATCAATATGGTGGTTTTCTCTCTTTTGGTACGAACGACGAGAAGAAGAAAAGAAGAAGCAGGTGCCTGCTTGATTCGGGTTTAGGGCGAATCCTTCGGGGTTCGCCACATATCCAACTAGAAGATCGGGAGAATTATTTCAGCATGATTTGTACATGATTCCTCAACAATTACAGTTTGATTTTAATTAATTATTTTTGATGATTTATTTGATCTCGGCTTAATTTGTTGATGCTTGATATTTATTATGTTTAATTTTGTTCTTGTCATTTAATTTGTTAATTATTCCTTGGTTATTTATTTTTGATCTCTTTGTCTAACCATTGTTTCGTTGGATATCCTTTGACTATCGTGTACCCCTGGGTTTTTGTAGTATTGCGGGTGGTTTAGATCATGTTAATCCTGTTATTAGATTACCACTTGAACATGGGATTAACAAGGTACTAAGGAAGGTTGATCATCCTAACCCTAGTGTAGGAACTAACCAGGTTACCGCCTCTATCACGTAATATGCTTAAAAAGCACAGGAACTCTTTCAGAGAGGGTTGATAATCTGTATAGGTTATTAGACTAGTTCTTGGGATAGTTGAGATTAATCAGTATGACCTGGTTGCCCTACCTTCATGACTTTCGAGGGATTCGGGATCGCAAAAATTATAGGACAGATTAAATATAGAGTTAATTGCATAAATGGTCCCTGTGGTCTGTCGGGTTTAACGAAAAAGGTCCCTAAACTTTTTTTTTCCCGGATCCTGTCCCCAACGTTTTCACCCGTATCGGGTTTAGTCCCTTGACCAACATTTTCCGTTTGTTTGACCGTTAATTGTTGGTTTAGTTGGTATAAATGACATAAATACCCTCGTGCTTGTTCAGAAATGATCCATGTGGTTTCTTGTGTTTCAGAAATGGTCCCTGTAACAGTTAATTTCGAGAAATTTTTTATAAAAAATTCGAATTTTTTTACATAAATTTAAAACATTTCGAGAATTTATTTTTTAAAAAAAATCGAATTTTTTTTAAAACATTTCAAAAAAAATTTTTACCGAAAATTTTAAATATTCTTACAAAAATTTCGAGAAATTTTTTTTAAAAAATTCGAATTTTTTTACATAAATTTAAAACATTTCGAGAAATTTTTTAAAAAAAAAATTCGAATTTTTTTTAAACATTTCAAAAATATTTTTTACCGAAAATTTTAAATATTCTTACATAAATTTAAAAAAAAAAATTTTCGAGAAATTTTTTAAAAAAAATTTGAATTTTTTTACATAAATTTTAAACATTTCGAGAAATTTTTTTTAAAAAAAATTCGAAATTTTTTTAAAACATTTCAAAAAATTTTTTTACCGAAAATTTTAAATATTCTTACATAAATTTAAAAAAAAAAAATTTCGAGAAATTTTTTAAAAAAAATTCGAATTTTTTTACATAAATTTAAAACATTTCGAGAAATTTTTTTAAAAAAAAATTCGAATTTTTTTTAAAACATTTCGAGAAATTTTTTTTTAAAACATTTCAAAAAAAAAATTTACCGAAAATTTTAAATATTCTTACATAAATTTAAAAAAAAAAAAAAAATAAATTTCGAGAAATTTTTTTACATAAATTTAAAACATTTCGAGAAATTTTTTTTAAAAAAAAAATTCGAATTTTTTTAAAACATTTCGAGAAATTTTTTAAAACATTTCAAAAAAAATTTTTACCGAAAATTTTAATTAGTCTTTAAATTAAATTTAAAAAAAAAAATTTTCTTTAAATAATAATTTCCGAATTTTTTTACATAAATTTTAAAACATTTCGAGAATTTTTTAAAAAAAAAATAAAAAAAAATAAAATTCGAATTTTTTTAATATCATTTCACGAGAGAATTTTTTTTTTTAAACATTTCAATAATTTTTTTCACGAAAATTTTAATTTCTTACTTAAATTTAAAAATAAAAATTAAACTCATTAATTATAAAAGTTGAATAATTTGTTTTAAATAAATGTAAGGGACTAAATTTGTGATATCCCTATAAACCACAGGGACATTATTTTTAAAGGTTTATAGGTTTAATGTAAATATATATGAAAGACATATAATACCCTTAAAGTTATCGGTCAACTGACGAAAATGTTGGTCAACTGGAACTTTTAACCCGATCTGGCGCTCGCGAAAACGTTAGGGACGGATCCGGGAAAAAAAACAGTTTAGGGATTCTTTTTCGTTAAACTTCGACAGTGACCACCAGGGCCATTTATGCAATTAACTCTTTTAATATTGTAATGTTTTAATGTTATTTGAATTATTGTGTAATGTTTTTTATTATTTAATGAAATTTAATTTTGTTGTTAAAAATTTTTAAAAAAAAAATAAAAGTCGCCGTATAGCGATAAAAAGTCGTTTTGTAGATCGTCGAAGCTAATAAAGCAATATGAGTAGAGATAAAATAAAGGTCGGAGGTGGCAGTTTATGGCCTTTTCAGTATAAAGAGTCTTAGATTTGTATACTATATCACATCTCTAACCTAGCCATCTACTCAACTTTTTATCATAAATGCATCAAACTATTGTCCCACTATGTGTTACAATGGGTTCGCAAGCTATGGTCTGATGGGCTGTTATATACACACATGCTGGCTGTTATGCCATGCACCTGCTACCCGATAACCAGCAATAACTACCGGCAGCAACAGCTCTATCCGGTGGTTCTAGTTCCAGGAGCAGGTGGGAACCAGCTAGAAGCTAGACTGACCAAGGAGTATAAGGCAACAAGTTGGTTGTGCAACAAGTTTTATCCTCTTAAGAAGGATGAAGGAGGGTGGTTCAGGCTGTGGTTCGATGTTGGCGTATTGCTAGCACCTTTGACTGAGTGTTTTGCTGAACGAATGACTCTTTATTATGATGAAGAGTTAGATGATTATAGAAATGCACCTGGAGTTGAGACCAGGGTGTCGGAATTTGGTTCTACTGAGTCACTTCTTTACCTTGATCCTTCTCTTAAGTAAGCCCAAATTGTTTAATTTCTTACTTTTATACATGAACAATAAACATGGATAGTTGGATTGTTAAGTAACTTTTAGCCTTTTGGGTATGTGGCAAAATGTGTTATGAAAGACAAAAGCACACGTACGCTCAATTTTTAAAGGACTAAGATCCTCTCATGTTCAAAATGAACATGTTTAAAATGAACATGAGGGGGTCATGTTAGTGTATTGTGAGTGAATATTTAATTTAAAATAATACAAACGTCTCACAATAATATTTTATTTCTTTTTTGCACTATCAAATATAGCCATATATACATGACCCCATCATGTTCATTATTGAACATGAGAGGATCATAGTCCATTTTTTAAACTAAATTTATACCTATTAAATCACCAATTGTCCGACATAGTTGCACTGTCTTTGATACTCTGTTAGTTTAAGTTTATATTCAGATTTGTGGATTAGACAATAAAATTGCATCTAATTCTTACTGGTTTTGTACAAACACATTTGCTACAGTAATATTTGGCCTTGTGATTTGTCGCACTTTGTCTAACATATATATTGGCGTGTTTAATAGAAGATTGGCACAATTTAATTAATCTTCAATATCTACAGGTATACTCCGTATATACATGGGGAGTTCGATCAATTGAATATTAACTTGAGTTTAACTTAAAAGCTTGACATTAACTTTACGACTTGATCTGAATGGGTTTATGTGTTGGGCGTTATGTCGTGGGTATTTTTTGATCTGAATAAGTTAATACTTTTATATGGGTTTATGTGTTGGGCGTTATGTCGTGGGTATTTTTTGATCTAAATAAGTTAATACTTTTGTAATTTTTTTTCTTATTTTGTGCAGAGCAAAAAAAAATTTTTTTTATTATTTTTGTGCAATAGTTTCTTTTTTTATATGGGCTTATGTGTTTGGTCTCATGTCGCGGATATTTTTTGATCTGAATAAATAAGTAATTTTTAATTTTGTTTCCTATTTTATGGCGAGCAATTTTTTTTTAAAAAAAAGTTGCATAGTTAAAGAAAAAAAAATGTCAAATGGGCCGGCCCAAAGTAGGAGCCCAATGAGCCGGTTACTGTAGCACCACTGTAGCAAACTATGTTAAAACGACATAGTTTTATTCCACACATAGTGTATATATATAATAAGCCCACAAAGTTAAAACTTATAAAAACACAAATTAAAATCCAATAACATGATAAACTCTAAACTAAGCTTACACAGACACTCTTCTAAGAAATAATTTCCTACTTCTTTTAGTGGGAATATGTTAGTGTAACAACAATCAAGTTTTAGCATCTTTTATATAATAAAAGAATTACATTATTTCGGAGTTTTTTATCAGATTAGATCTTATATGAAAATAAATTGAAACAATCAGAATGCTTGATTTTGCCACGTAGGCGAAATCGTGCGATCTGATTGGTCAATAAAAAGTCAAAATTGAATCAATTTGGTCAAAATTGAAAAAATATGG
The DNA here is from genome assembly GCA_026074375.1 of Tanacetum coccineum. NCBI lineage: Eukaryota > Viridiplantae > Streptophyta > Magnoliopsida > Asterales > Asteraceae > Tanacetum > Tanacetum coccineum. The sequence goes on along the minus strand of BQNB010111870.1, from coordinate 17,444 downwards.
TGAAAAAGTCTGATGGAGAAAAAAAAACGCATAAAAATATATGTGTCAAATTTGTGAAAACCAAAACTTGAAAAAAGAGGAGATAATTAATAAAACTTTAGTGGTTTAATTTTAAATAAATTATATAGAGTTAAAAGTGTAAATTTATAAATTTACAAATTTTATTATAACTTTAATAAATAAGCAAATAACCCCTTAAACTTTATATTTTAAAATACAACAAATGTAAACAATTTTTTACTTCCAAACAAAGATTTAACATACATTTACCGGGGAAACCCTTTACAAAAAAAAACCAAAGATTTAACATTAACTAACCACATCTCAAATCTACTTGAAGACCTTTTGGTGGATTTTTCATTGTCGGCCTGAAATCATGTTGTACAACCGAAGCACATCGAAGGTTCACTTGAGCCGACTCCGGGCTACCTAAAAGGGTAGTTTTGCTGGGATTAGTTGGCTCACAATGTCAAGTCAGAAAACATGTAAATCAAAAGAAAAGAATTAGTAATCATCTTCAAGTTCATATACTACGTAATATATAAAAGATTTAATGAATCTATTATCTTCATATATTTCGATAATACTCTATAACATAACTTATAAAACAGAAAAAAATAAAAATATATAAGTAGTTTAGAAAAACATAATGTATAAGTCCCGTGCGTGCACGAGCATTAAAACTAGTTAATACTATTATTATTATTTCATCCAACCATACTATTTTACAAAGGTATTTAAATACTGGTGTTTGAAACTTTATCAAAATAATGGTCAATGAAGTTTCGATATAGTAATCTCGTTACTCACACCCAAATGTTTAGTAAATGTTGAGTAAATTGCATAAATCGTCCCTAAAGTTTGGCCAAATTGCATGTTTCGTCCCAAACGTTACGAAAGTGCAAAGATCGTCTCTCTGAGGAAACCTTCGGTGCAAGTATCGTCCATGTGGAGAAACATTTGGTGAAACCTTTGTTGCAAGTATCGTCCCTGCAATTTACTCGTAAATGTTTAAATTAGAAGAGAGTCTGTGTATAATAGAATTAATGCAATAATATACTACAATTATTTAATATTTAGTTAAAAATATTTATGTATAACATACACGGTTCGGTTCGGTTAACCGCGGATATCTAAAAATGAAAAGCGAAACCGAACTGTGATTAGCGGGTTTTTACGGTTTGGTTATTTCTGTTTGCAGTTTTTTCGGTTTTGGGTCTTTTCGGTTTTCAGATTTGATTGGTTCGGTCGGTTTTGTCAATTCTCGAAGATATTTGAACACCCCTAACAAAAATAGATTTTTTTCTACTAACAACACGGTCCAATGACCCTGGCGAAATTGAGTCCCTTTTTTTACTCAAAAGCAATGTTTTTGAATCCCGGGTTTTCAACCGACTCTTGCGCGCGTTGCACTAAATATCACTTACTAAACACCCTATAAAGGCTATGTAAATTTCAGTACACTATATAATAGTGAACCTCAAAATTCAACGCCATCACGACAGAATAAACATACGCAAACAAACATACAATAACCAACCATTACACTAAACAAAAAATATAATTCCAAACATACAAACATCAACTTCTCCTTAAAACATTGCGCAATTAATATTTATTATATAAATTATATATGCTTGACCCAAAGCGGTTCACCTAAAACGAAAAGGCTCACCACACCCCGTTTGCGACAAAATCCCAGGGGTTCAATCTGAGTCAATTTTCACCAAAAACCACGCTTACAACAGCCCGCTCACTACAGTGCCCACTGGTTTAGCCGGACCGGTTGACCTGCCTTTTAAAATAAGAAAATGCTACATTCACATATATTTTACAAAAGAACTCTTAAATAATGACTTGTAACCAATAAAAATCATCTGTCCCTAACTTTACAAGCATTTTATCTACACAAACTGTAATGCGTTGTCCTCATTTTATTACCAGTAGATCAAAATTTTAGTTATATAACCTTTGGGTATTCAATGTTGTCAGTAACTCATAATTGTCACAGGAAGATAACAACTTACATGGAACCATTAGTGAAGTCTTTAGAGATGTTTGGCTACATAGATAGACAAACTCTATTCGGAGCTCCTTACGATTTTCGTTATGGCTTGGCATCAGAAGGACATCCCTGTAATGTTGGCTCAACTTACCTCCAAAACCTAAAACAGCTAATAGAAAACGCTAGTAATTTAAATGACAGAGAACCCGTAATTCTCATCTCCCACAGCCTTGGAGGTCTATACGCCCTCCAACTCCTCAATCGTAACCCACCCTCATGGCGCCAACAATACATTAAACATTTCATTGCACTTTCCGCACCATGGGGTGGCACAGTGGACGAGTTATTAACTTTTGCTTCGGGGAACGCACTAGGGGTTCCCTTAGTAAACCCGTTGCTTGTCAGAAATGAGCAACGGAGTTCCGAGAGCAATTTATGGCTCATGCCACGAAAAAACCAGTTTCCTTCTGAAATACCACTAGTTATTACACCAGATTCATCTTACTCTTCTTTTGATATCTCAAGATTTCTTGAAGATATCGGATATAAGGAAGGGGTATCCACTCATATAAGAACATGAAAAAAAAAAAAAAAATCTTTGCCTATTAGTTGAGAAAGTTGGTTTGGTCACCAAGGAGTGCCAGTAAACTTGCATTGTGTCGGAAATTGGGGTCCAACACCAGAAAACATTAGTCTAATTATGGAGAAAAAGGGTTCGATGAGAAGCCTGAAATTTTGTATGGTGATGGGGATGGGACGGTGAATATGGTAAGCTTGTTGGCGTTAGAGGACGAGTGGAGGGACGAAGAGAATCAGAAGCTTAAGGTGATTAAACTTGCTGGTGTTTCTCACACGGACATACTTAAAGATGATTCATCACTTGAGCACATAATTGACGAACTCACTGCTATCAATTCGGGCATATCAACTTCTTCATTTATTTCCCATACTGATAACAAGCCTCTTCATATTATTTCGCCAGTCTTGTAATTTTTTTTTAAGAGATATTGCAAGAAAGTGAGAATCGTAAGCGTAATAGCTCGAGCTGCAATAAAGTTTAGCATTGCATATTTAAACCTGAATACCTCATAGCCATCGATTATCCTTGTGTAATCACTATGTAAGGAAAATAGGATAATTAGATATAGAATATCACAAATTTGAATAAAATAACAATACCATTCATTTAAAATAGAAACACTGGTTGAGTTATAAAAGCATTTTATTATTTCACATATATTTTATAATTTAAATATGGCATACCATTAATCGTTAAACAAAACAAATTATACCATCACGACCAACATTTAATTATATTTCTATAGATGAACACTTTGATATAATTTCAACAAACTTTCTTTTTCGTTTTTTTCACATTTTTTTTCTTCGTTTTTTCACTTTGTTTACGTGTTTTTTCGTTTGATTTAAAATACGTGCATAAGAAGATAATCACATGTGATTAAAACACTAATTTAGGATAATTTTGCGAAATATTCTTGATAAAATCACATATAATTTAACACTAGTATCATATGTGATTTAACACTAATATTGACATACTTGTAATTTTATTAAAATTACATATCATATGTTATTTAACACTAATAGCGAATTATATTAGTTTTCATTAGAATCACATATCAAAATGTAATAACTCTAAATAATTATATATGATTTAAACACTACTAACACAAGCAATTTAATTATGAATATTAAATTAGTATTTAATCACATGTGATTTCTCATACAAGTTTCAACAACAAAGAAAAAAGAGAAAAAGACGAACAAAAGTAAAAAAAGGAAAAAAAACAAAAAAAAAAGTTTGTCAAAAGTATATCAAAGTGCATATCATAAAAAGAATACTAAATGCTCGTCGATGTAAATATTTATTTCGCTTACGATAACGTGGTTATAAGAAATTTAAAATTTTGAAAGAAAAAAGATGAAAATGAGTATTTGAGTTTTAATCTTATCTATTGGATCCAAAGACTGAAGATAGACTGATAGTGCGGGAATAAGTCTATATGGTATCCAAATAAAGTTTGATATCAAAATAAAATTAAATCAAAATTTTAGTGTAGACATGAATCTAGTCCTACTCCCTTTGTCTATTTACATTTTGACATGTTTTAAAATAACTGTTCAACCAATAAAAAAGAGTTCACTAGACATAGATATTTGATTGATTAAATATAGTAGTTGTCCTACTTATCTTACACATTGTGTTTTCCGGTGGTAATGTATATTGTAAGATGATAAAATTTATCCTTCTAAAAAAAATTAGTAGGCTATACCAGCCCATTCTTTAGCGTGTCACCAACTTAACCTAATTATACTGTTTCTAGATTAATATTACATAAATTATATATGTGATTTGGGTGATTTAAAGAGAATTGAATGTTAAAAAACCAGGACTCTGATTCTTGGGATGTAACCATCTAATGTCAATGTGCTTGGGTTTATGTGGTTATATATGAATAATTCATTGCCGATGGGACTTTGCGTCAATACAAGGCTTGGTTTGTTGGTAATAGAATCACTCATCAACTTCATATTGACTGTGATGAGACTTTTAGTCTCAGTGTTGAGCTAAACACATTTTTGTAATGTGCTTCCTTCTTGTTTTGTACGGTCCAATTGTCACAGTGTCAACAATTAATCGTGTTAAGAACGAAGTTCCCAAATAGACAATGGTCCGAGACTATTTATAGACTCAGCCTTCATAGTTTTTATGAACTTCGTACATCTTAAAACCAATGTATTTCCAGAGTGCTCTAATGTTGAAGAAGGAAAAAAGAATGTTATGAAAAAAGGTGAAAAAGAAAAATTCCATCCATACCATTTAGGTAATGAAAACCAGGAGGCAATATATAATATATCAATCTTCCAAAAGATAGAATAAATGTATTCAAGAAAGACATCATTGGACCGGTGACACAATGCACAGCCATTGCAACCATTTCAAGTTTCTATTCAAAAGATTCTTGTCCATTTCCATTTGCACGAAGATCACAACGACTTCAATTTGACTTCTCACACCGAGAACGTTGATATTTGAAAAGGTGGCATCTGCACCACCTCCAGCTCACTAAAAACAAGAGCGCACTAACCGAGTCTACGCCCAGATATCAAATTGTGGAAAATGTAGAAGCGGTGAATACGTATCCGTTTAAAATCTTAAAACATTTTGTATCAAATACCCGATCAAACTGACCGTAAAAGAAAAAGTACCAATCGATGAAGTATAGACTTAATAATGAATAATGAAAAGCATAGAATAATCAAGTTGTCACAACACAAGCATAAGCATAAAATAAATAGAGAGCGATAAATAAAAGAGAATGCAAACCCAGACACGATGATTTGTAGTGGTTCCATCTCGGAGCTCCTCTCCGCCCTACTCATCACTCCCATACCCAACATCGAAGAGTATATTTACCACTAGATCAACAAGCCCCCTGTTTATCGCGGAGATAACCTCTACCAAAACATCCGCTTACACTTTTTCCTAAACAAAGCTTCTATCAGAGCCTAGATTCAATGGTAGAACCTACCTAACAGTACGCTTACAAACTTTATCAAGTAAGACTAAAACGTACTGGGTTCTCTACACACAAGGTAGAAAGCCAACCCAAACCCGTTATATTTATATAACCCAACAATAACTGACCTTATGATTTTTATGGCACAAACACATAAAACCATCTAATCTAGTTTGTGATACAAGATAAAATGATACAAAAGTGATACAATGATGATCCCATGTACAAATGTGTCTAATGGGATATGAATGACAAATCAAAATGACTTCCATTGATGGGAAGCTTCAAATGAGAGGAAGATGATAATATCATAAATCTTGTAGATCCTTCATATGTATATTGCTTGTAGATGGTGGAAATGACCAAGATCTCTAAGCTTGCATTAGTGGATAAATCATGGAAGTAAGCTTACAAACCAAGTAAAGTTAGAAAGCATTATACATATGTTTAATGAGGGGATTTTATGGATGCACATAAGTGTATGATCTAAATATGTGTGAATTTATGGAGAGAATGATGTGAAGAAAGAAATGATAAAATGTGAAGTTTGGCTTGCTATTTATAGGCAAAACTCTACAATGCCAAATGGTGTGATGTCATCCATGAGGTAATAATAGATGTGCAAGACATAAAAATGATTTAGTTACTTCATTAAAATCAAATATATTTTGTAAATTGTAGAATGCATTTTGTAAATTTATGCAGAAAAACATTATCTGACCCCGCGGATCAGGCGTATCCCTTCCAAAAGGGATCCGGCTAGTGTATGGTAAGGAATCCGGGCCACTGTTTTGCAAATCCAGATTTGATACAAATCTCAAAAAAACTAATGTGCTCTTTGCCAAGCGATCCTAAGCTAGATATGGGAAGGATATATGATGTGACAATACATAAAGAGTCAATTACATTGTAGGATGTCATTGCATGATGTGTATACTCTAATTTTTTGTTTTAATCATTTATATTACAAAAAAATAGATGTGATAAGTTAACTTACTAATAGTCTGTGTGGAGTTAAACTTTAAAGATAAAGATCAGTATAGTAGTTTTACACAAACTATGTAAAATGGAGTGACTTGACACAAAAATGTAATCTAAATATTTTTTAATGGTGATTAGAGTCAAGGGTTTCGATCAATAAGGCCTACATAACAAACATAAATAACTTGTATTGTAGCAAACGAGGAAATCAAGATGTCAAGAGGTGTTGAATGTATGTTGAGACAAATTATGATTACGAGTAACTTGTACACCGTACGTTATGTATTACAAGTTACGTGTTTGTTATCAACAAAACAAACGAGATTGTGTAGATTGAATATCGTAATATTTGCACTAACAATCTCCCCCTTTTTAATGTCAAAATATGTTAAATGTAATAAATCAAATCCTGTAATAACCATTATATTAACCTTCTATCTCCTTATTACATTTCTTCTCCCCCTTTTTGTCGAAACAAAAAGGGTGACCTTTATGAGGTAAATTTCATATCTTCCCAAAAACAAGCGAGCTTTGCATCATCCCTAGTTGAATTTAAGTTGTCAACCTCCACCCCCTAATGATTGTTTGCATTCCCCTAATTTATATTGGTCCTTTGGTTTAAAGGGCGGATCCAGTAGGATAAATTGAAAGGCTTAACCAACAATAAGTTAATTTCATGCAACATATAAAACAATAAAAAATAGGAGAAATCATGAAAATACGAATAGCAAACGACACAGTGGGTAAGCCTAAGTGAAACTATCTTCTCTTACCTTTTGTACGAAACCACAAAGGAGTGTCGAAGAGTGAAAATGATGATGAATGTGTGCATGCTCCCCCTTGACGGATGCTCCCCCATGTTTGAGGCATCAAGGTATGATTGAAATGTCTATAAATGCTCGACGAAAATTCCCCCTTGCCGCGGGCGCGTCAAGAGATGATCCTACAAAACAAAAAGTTCTTAAAGTCTGTCAATAATAGCTTCAGTCCCTTAGCAAATATGTTCATATCCAACAAATTGTAATAGCCGACGACCAATAAGAATTGAGCTTTAAACTGATGCTACCCCCCATATTCGAGTGTGCGTACAAGACGAACCTACAAACAATCGATGCAACTTCATAATACGAGACAAGTATGTGGTCATGTACAACACTGTTTGTATATTAATGACCTAAAAGAAGATAAAGATGCATCTAATAGCACATTTACATCAATAGCCGAGAAGGTATATACAGCAATGTGTATATCCCTTCGAGAAAATAAATCTAAGCCACTTTTGACAAACAAACAAAGAGTGGTCAAAAACAACAAAAAAGTGTATCATTGAAAATTTGAACCTTACAAAGGAACAAATTAGTGCAATTATAGGCTCGTTTTTTCTCGAGGAAGTCCATCTATAATACATTGTATATATGATGCAAATATATAATATGATGATGCAATTACAACGCTCAAGAGAGTGAACTTGACGATACTAATAATGTTTCATAATATAAGGAAAACATATTATGAAAAACTAGAATAAAATAAGATTCTCTATAAGAAACACCTAGAAAAATAATCAAGATGTAGGGATAAAAAAAAAATATAATCATACTACTATGCATACAACACGGTTGGTTTATGTGAGGTTCGTTTAAGGTTGACGGATTGTTCGAGAATAAGACGCATTTCATAACGAAATCACTTGACTTTGACAACATAGGCAAGATGCTATATGAGTGTCGCGATATGACGGACAAGTGGATTCAAAACTTCCAAGGAGAGTCTTACTAGTAGTTTGGTTTATGGTGGTGTGAAAAGTTCATCATGGTGATTATCTTCTTGTAAAATGAGTCGGTGAATGACTCAGATTTTTTAGAAATAAAAAAGTTTTTTCATCACTAAACCTTATCTTGTTGTATGTTGAAGCACATAAGATGCTAAACATGGTGACTTTGTGAATGGTGAAAGAGGTGGCAGAAGATGGTGATGACAATGCAAGCAACTAACAATGTATGCTTATTAATGAAATGGTGTCGATGATTATGCATGCATGAACATATAATGAACGATATGGATCAAAGTATGATAAATGTGCGAATGAGCACAAATTAACTTGATAGAGAAATCGATCATTATAGACCTACAAAAATCCAAACGAGTTAGTATAAGTTCTACACACAATCGTGGACAGGCAAGAATGATCATTTTTCAACATGATAGTTGTAGAAACCCCCGTATTTAAGAGTCACTACTTATCCCCCGAGTGCTTTACTTATATTTTCTAAAATTTCATGAATTTATTTATTACTTTTAGGTCGATTTTCTATAAAATCGTCATTTTAATTATTTCTGAAGCATAGCGCTTAGAATTTTATTCATACTTGAACCAGACTAATTAAAATTTATAGGAAAAGTATCCCGAATTTATGTAGAACTATTTTTTATTTTATTTGTTTTTTGTTAATTGCGGTTTCCGCTTTAACATCTTGCTATATTATTCTCGCAATACCCGTTAGCCTCAAACACCTACCTAAGTTAAAATCTTATACAAAAAAAACTATACCCCCTCACCCCCACCCCACTATAAAGACGGCTAAAACCACATGGTTAATACCATGTGGTGCCAATTATTCCCACTAACAGACCATTTAACTTAGAACACTTGACTAAGTAATCATGCAATAATAGCCATGGTAAATGTATATATAAAACCATGAATCATCTCATAATAAAACACAAAGTCGATAAAATTTTCCATCTACCTCTCCCTTTGGTCTCTGCCCTTTTCGCGACCCATAAAAGCCATCAAACACCAAAAATTCATCAAATTTCTATATCAGACTCTTAATAATCTGGTGCAAATCTTGTACCTTATATATAAAGACTGGCAATTTGAAACTAAGACAATCTTTTATTATGAAAACTTTAGGGCTGAATTAATTAAAGTTATGGAAGGGTACATGCCATGGAGTTGGTGATGGAGTTCTTGAGAGTATAAGGATCCTTGTGATATTTTTAACAGCTTCTGGTGTAGATTGGTTTGTTTTTGGTAGATTTGGTGAAAGTAGTTGCAAGAATCCTTTCATAATGATATAAACGGATATGTTGGAGTTAAAAAAAAGTGGTTTAGGTGCAGAGATTAAATTAAATTTGGGTGTTATTTGGGTTGAACTCAAAAGCCCCCAACAAGAAAGGGAGTTTCTTGGGTTTTTTTGATTGTTCTTGACTAAAAATCAACTTTGATAATTAAGGCTAATCTCTTATTCTTTGAAATATTTAAGTTGATTTTTATCCATGTATTGAATGTTTAAATTTGGAAATACATGTTTATTGCGTATCAAGAGGATGAGTGACAATATAGAAGATGCATTACGCGTGTGATAAATAATGATTAGGAAGAGTTTTTGATGGGATTAATAGAAGTATATTGTAGGGGTAATTTAGGTCAGTAGCAAAACGAGGATTTTTCTAAAACTTTTTGGCCAGGAGCTGGTTATTAAAAATTACATAGGATGGATTGATATAGTTTCAAGTGCTTCAATGTGGCGAATTGGATGTCTTCGGTATCGATTATCGTATAAGTGATTTAAGCCGTTTTAAACGAAAACAACTCAAAACTGGTGTGAACATAACGAGGTCTTTATGGAAAACAGGTTAAACAACCAAATTTAGAGCACAAAAGTATGGATTTACAAACAAGGCTCAGTAGAAACACCTTAGGCTAACATTTCAAATTGGATTTCACTTCAATAAGCTTATCATAGTTTAAGATGTCTATGGGCCGATATTTCCATACTGTGTAAAATTATCAGAAAAAATTTCCTGGGCAGAGTTATTAAGGGAAAAATGTCATTTCCTATAGATAGGAGGTAATTAATATAAGGGTGAGGTCCAAGCATTCTGGAACTAACTCAAAAGAACTTTCCAGTGGCGAAAACCTCACTTTCAATCTTATTAACGGCTATGGAGATATAGATCCATTAAGTCGGGTTAAATCCAGAATCTGGATTTTTAAGCCTTTTCTTGAAATATAAAAAGGATAGAAACACATTATTAAAACAAGAGTTAATAAGCGAAACTTAGTAGGTGTTTAATTTGATATAAACTCAGGTTGTATACTAGTTGAGGGATGAAAATAATATTTAGGTTAAGTCGTATGCAATGCCGTCATATCATTTAAGACATATCTCATTGATCATGTGATTATTATGAACGTATATGACTTCTTTATTATACTAAGATTGCGTTCACACGCCTTTTAGGGTGGTGCTTAGGCGAAAGAAGTGGGAGCATTTCTCTCACAAAGATTCATTACTTCTAGAAACCTCTATGCTATTACGGTCGAGTTCATAAATCCCCACACCTTTTTCTATTTTAATGGTTTTCATAAACTATTTTGGGAGAGAATACATCATTGTTTACTAGTAAACTTCAATGATTTCTACTACATAGCTTACATGATTGTTTCTACTAAACATTTTACTTCTCTTACTAGAAGACTTATCTAAAACATGTGCGAATATCATGTTTGTTTACTCATTGATTCTTATACTAGCATAGCATAATATATAATATAATATATATTATATATATATATATATATATAAATATAAATATATATAAATTATATATATATATATATATAAATATAAAGTAATATAATAGTAAAAATACCAACTGAAATACCAATTATCAATAATAATATAGTAAATAGAGTTATCCCGTAAAGATTAAAGAAGATTACTTTATATCCAAAATAAAATTCTTCAAAACCATTCCCGAAGTCGTATCCCGACGAGTGTGTGAAATAGGACAATCGTTAAGTTCGTTATCGCGTGTTTTGAATAATCAAGAGTTTTTATTTTGATTTCTCAATTATAACTAACTTGAAAAAACGCATAAAACATGTAAAGGCAAGCAACAATAAATCAATAAAAATTTGACCTAAAAACGTGAACGGAGGATTAAAAAAAGAAATGAGCGACTATTAAGCAACTAAACTTAAATTTTAACCCTAAAAATGTATTTTTATTTTTCATAAATCCTAAATGACTGAAAATAATTTTAGAAAAAAGAATTATATTTTTTGATTTTTATTTTAATATTATTATGAATCAAAAACTAAATTTAATCAAAAATAATATATTAAAAATATTAGAACTAATTCTAAAATTTTGAAAATTTCATGAAAAATCACTATGCCAACTCTAGATTACCGAAAAATAAAACGGGAAAAATACGCTAACACAAATAAGCAGTATATAAGCTAAGATAGTCAAAATAAGCTAAAAACTGAAAAGACACACAATATGAATTGAAATGGTGCAAGATACAAAGTAAAAAAGTCCCCAGGGCAGGTTGTGCATTGAGAGTGTGCGTTGGAGGTGATTGTCTAGTAAAGGCGAGAGGACACAGTTTTGACCCCGTGACCATCTCTTTTTTTGCAAAACATTATTTTTTATTTTATTTTTGAATAAGCTAAAGACCTAACAAAATAAGCAACTTTAGTACGAAGGACTTTTTGACAAATGCTGATAAATAAGTAAAAAAACCTGATTTGAAAAAGTAACAGTTTGCTTAAAAGCGAACTTGACCATTTAAAACCTAAAAAAACTATGATTAAGCATCCTTTTGACTTAAATAACTAAAGAAACTATATAGGTCTTAAAACAACTTAAGCCCTAAACTCATAAGAGAACTAATGAGTGAAAACAAGCACACTAAATAAGCTAGAAATAAGCATACGAAAAAAGTGTACAGAATGCGTGGTCTTTCAAAAACTTGACATTTGACCTAACTGCTTGGACTTAAAAAGCTATAATAAGCTAACCTAAAGACATAATGAAGCTATAAACAGAACTTCAACTTTATACCTAAAAATGCACTATAGAAAAGGAAACAAAAATAAGCAAACCAAATAAGCTAGCAAAACTAAAAATCTAAATGGTCGAGAAAGGACACTTAAACAAATTTAAGAGGACTAAAGACACTACTCTTAAAACTAGATTAATCAGTCAAATAAGCACTACACCTAAGCTGATAAGCTAAAACATATAAGGCCCTATAACCCAACAACAAAAATAAGCAAGAATTAAGCAAAGAGAAAAAGAAATAAGTGCCCTAGGAAAGAGGATGATGACAATGTAAGAAATATCTACTTTTTATGTATTTAAAAAAAAACTATTTTCAAAACAAACTAAAAGCTTAAGGAAGGCCTAAAAATAGATAAAAAGACTTATCTTATAAGCTAAATGAAGCAAAAAAAATACTCTAATCAAGAAATGATCCCTTACATGATTCAGCTAATAAGGAATATATAAAAAATAACACCAAACAATTAGAGCATATAATAAAAATCCACATCAAAACTAACAATTCCTAAATCCTAGCTTATGAAATCCCTGATTTAAAAAGATAAATTTTGAGCAATGCAGAAACAAAATTAAGAACCAACAATAGCACCAAGCAGTATAACTAAAATTAAACTAGTGCTTTGTGCCAAACACCCTGTAACCAGTTTAATAAAGCCATGTTAAACAAGTCTGATTTTGCGCTTGACTAAAGCATGAAAAGACAAAAAATAATTGAGCATCACTGAATTAAAGGTCTTTTAATGCAATGTATTCAAAACAATAAATACAAGACAAATACGCAAGCCTTTCTTAAGCGTGAATTGCTATTTCTACAAACAGTATTTATAGCTAAAATTGAACCTAAATGCCAAGATAACTGAAACCAAGCTAATAAACTACAAAGAACAAATAATTATAAGACTAGAAAAAAATAAGACAGAATAAAGACAAAATAAGCAGCAAAAAGCAAAAAAAATCAATCTAATAAGCTATAAAGAAAATAAGCAAAAATTAAAGTAAAAATGGAGAAGTAACCTAAGTTGATCCTCAGCTCAAACAAGGTATCTGAAATGCTCAAATGAGCTTATCATCAAGCTTTAGCTTGTTTGCACAAGCTAGTTAAAAACCATAAGCCCATCCCTTTCTGGCTTATCTTCCAAAGAGAGCTTGTTAAGATTTTTTTGAGTGATTTTAAGTAAACAACTTATTCAGTTTAGCTTTAAGAAGGCTAAACTGAATTAGGACTAGCTTATTAGGTATAAAAAAAAAAAATATAAAGAGCTTATTGAGCTTTTTAAGCTTAAGGCAAAACACCTTTGTAAACAATAATTACTCAAAGGTAAAACAGAATTGTTAAAGCATTATATAATAAAGAAAGAATTATGAATTTATTAAAACTAGACAATAGGATTACAAGCTTATTAAAAAGTAAATAACATCAAAAAAAATAACAATTATGGCTGGAAAAATAGCTATAAGCTAAACTAATACTACGATCCTTAAAAACTAGATGATTTTCCCTGTGTGCTCATGTCTATCTATTCATAGTGAAGAGTGGAGATGGATCCAGTAAACCTTAGGAGTTTGTCCCCTAAGCCACAATTGTTCAAACCCTTCGTCAATATCGCCACTTCTAATCACCCAAACTTGCCCTTGGATCCATGTAGCCGAATCGTTTCCCAACCAATAGAATGCTCCTGGATTACCAGCGTGGATTCGCATTGTGTTAGGCGTGTCAGACGATCTCTAGTAGACTAGCGTGGGTGAGGAGTGAGTGATATGTGACCTGTGACTCGTTTTATATGTGTGTGAAAAAGGAGAGGGAAAAACAATAGAGATGTACATTAACTATTCCTCTTTTGACTGTGTTGGGTGAGGTTTTACCTGTGTGTATAGCAGGGTAAATTGGATTTAGGAGGGAAAGGGGTAAACGATAAACAGTGATTTGTTTTTTTTGACCCGTGTTTGACCCTTTGTTTATAAAAGTTAGGCTCGGGTATTTGGATTTGGGCTTGGAATGGTTACTTGGACCAAGGATAATGGTATTATGGATTTGTAGAATGTATAAGACTTAGGTTTTTAGGCTTATAAACTAATGGGCTGACCCGACCCATTTAAATGGGTACGGGTTGACCCATTAAGGATGTATTTGCCTTTGGCTTTGATTTCTCGTACTCTTCTCATTCTCGTGCTTAGTTTTGTCTATTTTGCTTTATTTTTTTCCTTTTGTGATAAATCCATACCTGCAAGACACAATTCACAATACAAACAAATACAGTGCATTTTTATGTATTTTTGGTCATTATTAGTCTTTTTAACTTGTTTTATTAGGTAAAAGGTATGTGTACTTAAGCACATACCAAAATCCCGCATACTAAGTTATTGCCGTGTCATCACGCAATGTCATAAACATACTTAGAAAACCAAAAATTCCACCCCCTTAGACTAATTACCTCAAAAAGTAGCTAAGTGTTCATATAAGGGGATTAAGAAATCACTAGTTTTGAAAAGCCCCCTGTTTTACCATTTTTATGCATTTATTATTATCATTCATTCATATCATAACTTCACGGAACAAGAAAAAATAAAAGGATAAATTCATCATCCTTGATTTTTCACCCGCCCCAAACTAAGCTTAAAAACAAAATCATTGTTAAATACAAGTTAAGATGCTAACACTACTCATAAAAGCTAATTGTGTATGCATAGCTACTTTCCACTCCCTTATTCCTAAATCCTCTAAAGATTTTATTATTATTATTTGTGACGAATAAATTAATGTCTTATTCATATAAAGTAAACCCTGTTTAGACCACAATTAGTTTGAAATTCTTTCCTAAAGAGACGATATGGTGAGAATAATGTTCACATTAAGGTTCTAATTTCATACGATTTAGGGGTTATCCTATTTAGATAACCCTAGAGTCGAAATTTGGCTTTATTCTTATTATTATTGCAACATTATTAAACCTTGGTCCTTTAAACAACTGACACATCGTGCGTCATAACCGACAAGAGCCAGTAGTCTTATTTTGACCTCGGCAATTTCCTCGACCTTTTAGAAGGCTGCAACATCTGTTGTGAGTCGGCAAGATGCATCAAACTTTTATCAGTCTTGGATTATTACTATGTGCCTTGTTTAGAAGACTGCCACATCGGTTGTGAGCCGACAAGAGACAGTAAACTTTTATCAGCCCACAGTTTTATTATTATTATTATTACCTCCACCCTTTAAACGACTACCACATCGGTTGTGAGCCAGCAAGAGGTAGTGGTCTTATTTTGGCTTCGGTTTATTACATAACTATTATTATTATAGCCAAATTTCATGTCATGTGGTCTTTTAACTACTTAGACAACGGTAGCGAGCCGTCGGGAATCGGTAGCCTATTTCCCCACAACACTGACAAAACCTTGATGTGTACCTTACTTTCACCAGAAGGAATCTCTACGAAGTGACTTAAACTTAGAATCGCAAAAACCAAAGCAACTTTATTTATTCAACAATTATATAATGTTTATTAAGCTAATGGGAGCAAAAAGCCACAATTAACCTCTATGAGCTCTAAAGAGTTCCAACTACTCTATGTTTAGCATCTAACTTATATAAAACTCTATTATTTCTCGTTCTTCGCAAATTTAACATCTTTAATAAAAAGATCTGCGAATGCTTGGTTTAATAAAAACAAGCTTAGCATATTTAAAGTCTATCATGAAACTTGCAAACTCTTGGTTTTTTCAAGCTAGAATTCGCGTTTTAAAGCTTCTTGTATAAAAGACTAGCAAAAGCTTAAATTTATATAAGTTAAGGGGCAAGCTAGAGCGCAACATGCTCAATCAAGTCAAAATTTATTCATTAAAAAGACAAAACATCGTGTCAAAACACTTATTCTATTTTTGAAAATTTTGATTTTGGCATATTTTTGCTATTTTTAGTGGTAAAACGAGATTACGTGAAGACAAGGCAAATGCAAGTAAGATCGAATCGAAAGATCCCCCATACTAGAACTACACATTGTCCTCAACGTGAGACTATCACCCCCATACTAATTTCAAGGCATAATCCAAATATTAAGGGGTTTCTACGCGAATCTAAAGTTGTTTATTAATTATGCTAATAGACAAATGTTAATCAATAAGATCTTGGATATTGGATTCCCATATAAAAGTATGCTAAGGATTGAAGATCGAGTGAACGATGGACAAAACCACGAGCACGAGAGTCTTCAAAATCCGGGCAATCCTGGACATAAAACACAAAATACGAGAAAGGAAGAGGTGAGCCTCCTCACATCACACTTATTCATAATTATTATACTAATATACTACTACCAGGGATAAGCATGGGTTGCCACCCACGAAGCGTTTGTTTTTGTTAACCGAGTCACGAGCCTGATTTGACCCCGAATTTAGTGGTCCATAGGGAAAGTTTGGAGATCCGAGATAACCATCGGTGGTATGTCCCCTCCAAAATAATGCTTAAGTCTATGACCGTTCACCTTAATGTTTGGTCCATCGGTTTGAGATAACTTGATGGTTCCATAAGGGAAAACTTAAGCAACGGTGAATGGTCCAGTCCAACGGGTTTTGAGCTTTCCTGAGAAAATCTTTAATCGAGAATTGAAGAGAAGAACTCTATTACCAACGTTGAAGACGCGGTTTTTAATCTTGGAGTCATGAATCTTCTTTGTTTTCTCTTTATAGATTAAAGAGTTCTCGTAGGCTTGATCCTGGAGTTCATTTAATTCATTCATTTGAACTTTTCGGTGATCACCCGTGGTCTTTAGGTCAAAATTACAATGTTTTAAGGCCCAATAGGCCTTGTGTTCAAATTCGATAAGAAGATGGCAAGCCTTTCCATACACGAGCTTATAAAGAGTGCACCCAATGGGTGTCTTGAATGCGGTACGGAAGGCCCATAAAGCATCATCTAACTTATCGGACCAAGAAGCTCGGTTTCCACCTATGGTCCTTTCTAAAATACGTTTCAAACCACGATTTGAAACCTCTACTTGTCCACTAGTTTGTGGATGATACGCAGTAGAAAGACGGTGACTAACTCCATACTTAAGCATG